>JAHIAM010004368.1:0-26979 GCA_021605205.1 Aegilops longissima | reverse complement strand
TCAATACCATTGTTACACCCACAGCCCCTCTTTGCTACATATATTGGACCAATTACTAGAGCTCGCGCCGCCAATTAAATTATCGGTACTTTCGTTTCTTGGTAATGATTCTAATGTTCATGAGAATATGATGCTGCCTAAATTGGATACATTTGTTTTGCTTACAAATGAAGGCCCTAGCTTGGAGAAGGATGGACATTGGAGCAAGAACAAGCATGGAGATAATGCCATGCATAGGGGAACAAACGGAGTTACAAGTGAAGATTTCAGGACTTTGAAGCCACCATAATGGGTGCATGAAGCCTTGGACGAAATATACAAGACGCTACTTCATAAATGTCGTCCCGAGGCTATTCTAGGTGCTTGTGTCACCTTATTAGTGGGCCAGGCCCATGTAATTTCGAAATACTTAAGTATAGTCTGTTTTAGAGTCCGTATGTGTGGGAAACAAGAGTTAGGGTTGATTTGGACCCCTCCACCAAGGGCCACGAAATTCCCCCCTCTTCCTCCATATATACAGCCCTTAGGGCACCGTTTAGACCTTGGGTTTTGTTTAGATTAAAAGTTCGCCATAGCTGCAACTTGCGTGCCGTTTGTGTTCAGCGACCGGACAAAGCGTCCACGAACCCCACCTTGATCAATAAAGCTTTCATCTTATATTCGCAATATCCAGATTGCAATCTCAGTTTCTTGCTTGTTCTTCGTTTGCTCGCAGGAAGCAGACCCTCGTGGTCGGAGTTGATCGTGCTCGGCGTGGTCAATAACCTCTCGGAGTTGGTTTAGCGATTGCTAAGGCGCGGCGTCCTCGCAGCGTTCGTAGTCGGATCGTCAAAGTCGACTTCCTCCCAAGCGAAAACCACATCTCATCGAAAGACGGGACACCTTTGCCTCTATCAAGTGGTATCAGATTTTCAGGTTGCTCGGTGAGATTTTACAGTTTTAAAGAGATTAGATCGAGTCATTCTTCATACCTAAAGTCCACGAAAAAGCCGGACAAAAAAAATTAGGGTTAGTTCATCATATCCGAACCAATCGAGCCTTTGCATAATCTTTTTAGGGTTTTGCTTTGTTGAATTTGCGGTTGCATCGTGGTGTCAAGTTCTTGGTCTTAGAGTCTAGTCTTTTAGAGTTTGAGTTACGGTCATAAGTTGTCACGCTGCACCTTTCACCATCATCATCGCCTTGCCATCTACCACCATTGCTTATCCGCCACCGCTCTGAATCCGTATCCATATACCACCACCAATCCGTATCCATATACCACCACCAATCCGTATCCATATTCCACCACTGCCATATACCACCACCATATATCCACCACCAATCCGAGTTCTTCTCATATTAGGTTTGTTTTGAGATCCATCTAGTTTCGATTCGTGTTTCCTTGCGGATGGGTTTGGAAAAAAAAAAAAAGTCTGAAACCACCCTCGTTTAGGCCCAAAATTTTCCAAAACGCACTTGTCGAAAAATTTTACGGCTATCCTATTTTAAGTGTTTCTAAGTGGATTGAGACACTCGCCGTTATAGAAAGTTTTTTGACCCGTTTCAGCTTTTGGGTCCGGCGATCGAAAAAAAAATTTTGGTCGAAAAAAATTTCGTGCCCATCCTGTCGGTTTGACACAGGAAGAGTTTTGAGACACTCGCCATTATAGTGATTTTTCAAAAAAAAAAAAAAAACAGCGCAAAAAAAAAAAGCAAAAAAAAAAAAAAAGCGAAAAAAATTCAGTGTGCTTTTCCGTTGTTTCCGTGCAGCGCCGTGATTTTGTTAGTGTTCTAGGCTCGCGTCTCTAGCACGGTCTAGCCTAGGACCAAAGACAAGATACCGTCGTTGGCGTTTATTCAACTTTGCATCTCTGAATTGATTATTGCTAACCATTTTGCTACCATATTATAAGCCTTCCCAGCTCCACATACATCTACATCGTGCGTTTGACTCTCCCCAGTAATCGCTCTATCCAAGCTTTGAGAGTTTTGACTACATCGGTTGCGATCACCTTTCTTCTTTGGGTAAGAACTGGTAAGAATTTGAGATTTGCTGACGGTTTGTGACTATCCACCACACCACCACCACCACTTCCTAGTAGTCTGTCAATCATATTCTTGTGTGTTTCTATTCTTTGCTAACCATGGCAGGATCACAAGCCGTTTAGGCCGACCGGGAGAACATGACAAACAAAGCGCTACATGATAAGTTTCAACAAATGATGAGTGGGCAGGTGGACGATGTGCTAAATAGATTTGAAGAGGCCATGGAGAAGATAGATGGCATTGAGAAGGCGTTGAAACAAAGCTCGATAACAAGTTTAATGAATTGCTCGCGCGTCTACCACCACCACCACCGGCTGCACCTAACGCACCTCTACTACAACAACATGGACTACCTCCACATCGTGAAACAGCCCTCCGCCGAGCTTCCGTGTCCCTCTTGACTGGCCAAGCTGCTGGTGCTGCTGTTGATACTACGTGGCTCCTGCTGCTGCGGCGGGGAGGATGATTATGTGAGCTTACGAGGATGAAGTTGATCAACATCGAACTACGTGCAACCACCAGCACCACAACCACCAGGTCGTCCACATGCAAATAATGGCAATGTTAGGGCTCCTCTTGAGTGCGAGATCATGACCATCTCCCTAAACTGAAATTGAATATTCCACCATTTGAGGGTAGATATGTTCTGATATATATCTTACTTGGGAGTTAGAAACTGAACAACGATTTACATGTTTACAATATCCCGAGGAGAGGCGTGTTCCTGCTGCTGTTTGTGCTTTCACTAGCTTTGCATGTGTTTGGTGGTGCGAACATTGTAGATTATATCCTGTTCCAGCTACTTGGGCTGCTTTGAAAACTGCTATGCGTGCTCGTTGGGTTCCACCATATTATCAGCGTGAATTACTTCAAAATTGCAGCGCTTAAGACAAGGAAAAATTCGGTGAAGAATATTATCGGAATTACAAACTGGCTTGATTAGATGTGGTATTGTTGAGGAGAATGAAGCTATGCTTGCACGTTTTACGGGTGGATTAAATAGAGATTCAGACCATTCTAGACTACAAGGATTATAATAATATCACTCGATTATTCCATCTTGCTTGTAAAGCTGAGCGTGAAGTCTTGAGGATCGGCGAGGCCTTGGCGCGGACTAACTTTTACGCAGGTCGACCTTCATCATGGACACCACGTGCATCATCTACTTCCACGTTCTACTACACGGCACCTCCGTGGCTGCCACCTCCAACCGTGATACAAGAAAGCAGGCACAACCACCACTATCGCCAAGAGTACACCTTTGGGCCTACAGAGCTCTTCTTCTTCCATGGCGTCAGCAGGGCACACAAGTGATATTATTTGTCGTCGTTGTAAGGGAAGAGGACATTTTCGAGAGAATGCACATCTCAGCGTGTGATGATTGCTCTTGAGGATGGTGGGTATGAGTCTGCTAGTGACTATGATGAAGAGACTTTGGCTCTTATTACACATGAAGAACACGGTGGAGATGATTACGATCTGAGGCGCAATACATGGCTGCTGAAGATCTTGTGGTATGAATGTTTAGTTGCTCAACGTGTTTTGAGTGTGCAGGTTACACAAGCTGAGCAAAATCAGAGGCATAACTTGTTCCATACAAAGGGAGTTGTGAAGGAGCGTTCTATTAGCGTCATCATAGATGGAGGAGCTGCAACAACTTGCTAGCATGGATATGGTGGAGAAGCTTTCTCTCACCACAAGACCACATCCACATCCTTACTACATCCAATGGTTCAACAACAGCGGCAAGGTTAAGGTAACACGTCTTTGTTAGTGTGTATTTTAGTATCTCTACATATGCTGATTATGTTGATTGTGATGTGGTACCTATGCAAGCATGTTCCTTATTACTTGGTAGACCATGGCAATTTGATAAAAATTCTGTACACCATGGTAGAAACAATCAGTATACTCTTGTTCACAAGGATAAAAATATTACTTTGCTTCCTATGACTCCTGATTCCATTTTGAAAGATGATATTAATAGAGCTAATAAAGCAAAACAGGAGAAAATAAGAGTGAAAATCAGATTGTGGCAAAAGAATTTGAGCAACAAATGAAGCCTAATAATAAACCATCTAATGTTGTTTCTGAAATTAAACTGAAAAGTGCATGTTTATTTGCCACCAAATCTGATATTGATGAGCTAGATTCTAGCAAATCTGTTTGCTTTGCTTTTGTGTGCAAAGAGGCATTATTTTCATTCGAGGCGTGCCTTCCTCTTTGCCCCTGCGGTCACTAACATTTTGCAGGAGTTCACGACGTCTTCCCACAAGGCGTGCCACGGGATTACCACCTATTAGGAATTGAGCATCAAATTGACTTAATTCCGGTGCATCGCTACCAACCGCGCACCATACCGTACCAATCCGGAGGAGACGAAGGAGATTATCGTCAATCACAGGAGCTGCTCGACAAAGGTTATATACGCGAATCTCTTAGTCCTTGTGCTGTTCCTATTATACTAGTGCCTAAAAAGGATGGTGCGTCGGCGTATGTGTGTTGATTGTAGAGGCATTAATAATATTACTATTCGTTATCGTCATCCTATTCCTAGGCTAGATGATATGCTTGATGAATTGAGTGGCTCTACAATATTCTCCAAAGTTGATTTGCGTAGTGGATACCATCAAATTCGTATGAAATTGGGAGATGAATGGAAAACAGCATTTAAAACTAAGTTTGGATTATATGAGTGGTTAGTCATGCCTTTTGGGTTAACTAATGCACCTAGTACTTTCATGAGATTAATGAGCGAAGTTTTACGTGCTTTCATTGGACGATTTGTGGTAGTTTACTTTGATGATATACTGATTTATAGCAAATCTTTGGAAGAACATTTGGAACATTTACGTGCTGTTTTTAATGCTCTCGTGATGCACGTTTGTTTGGTAACCTTGGGAAGTGCACCTTTTGCACCGACCGAGTATCTTTTCTTGGCTATGTTGTTACTCCACGAGGAATTGAAGTTGATAAAGCCAAGATTGAAGCTATTGAGAGTTGGCAGCAGCCCAAAACGGTCACACAAGTGAGGAGTTTTCTTGGACTCGCTGGTTTCTATAGGCGTTTTGTGAGAGACTTTAGCACCATTGCTGCACCTCTCAATGAGCTTACAAAGAAGGATGTGCCTTTTGTTTGGGGTACCGCATACGGAAGAAGCCTTCACGGTATTGAAAGATAAGTTGACACATGCTCCTTTACTCCAACTTCGACTTTAATAAGACTTTTGAGCTTGAATGTGATGCTAGTGGAATTGGATTAGGGTGTGTTATTACAAGATGGCAAACCTGTTGCATACTTTTACGAAAAATTGAGTGGGCCTAGTCTGAACTATTCTACTTATGACAAAGAATTATATGCTCTTGTTAGGACTTTAGAGACATGGCAACATTATTTATGGCCCAAAGAATTTGTTATACATTCTGATCATGAATCTTTGAAACATATTAAAAGTCAAGCTAAACTGAATCGTAGACATGCTAAATGGGTTGAATTCATTGAGACTTTCCTTATGTCATTAAACACAAGAAGGGTAAAGAAAATGTTATTCTTGATGCTTTGTCTCGTAGATATACTATGCTTTCACAACTTGACTTCAAAATATTTGGTTTGGAAACCATCAAAGATCAATATGTGCATGATGCTGATTTTAAAGATGTAATGCAGAATTGTAAAGAGGGAAGAACATGGAACAAGTTCGTTATTAATGATGGTTTTGTGTTCCGTGCTAACAAGCTATGCATTCCTGCTAGCTCTGTTAGTCTTTGTTGTTGCAGAGGCGCATGGAGGAGGATTAATGGGACACTTTGGCGTGAAGAAGGCGGAGGATATACTTGCTACACATTTCTTTTGGCCAAAGATGAGGCGGGATGTTGAGCGTTTTGTAGCTCATTGCACTACATGTCAAAAAGCTAAGTCACGACTCAATCCTCATGGTTTATATATGCCTTTGCACTGTGCCTAGTGTTCCTTGGGAGGATATATCTATGGACTTTGTTTTAGGTTTACCTCGAACAAAGAAGGGAGGATAGCATATTTGTTGTCGTGGATAGATTCTCGAAAATGGCACACTTTATACCATGTCATAAAAGCGATGATCTTTGTTAATGTTGCTGATTTGTTCTTTCGTGAAATTATTAAGCTTGCATGGTGTGCCAAATACTATTGTTTCAGATCGTGATACTAAATTTCTTAGCCACTTTTGGAGATGTTTATGGGCTAAGTTGGGGACTAAACTGCTTTTAGTACTACTTGTCACCCCAAACTGATGGACAAACTGAAGTAGTCAATAGAACATTGTCTACTATGCTTAGGGCTGTTTTGAAGAATAATAAGAAAATGTGGGAAGAATGCTTGCCTCATATTGAATTTGCTTATAATCGTTCATTGCATTCTACTACTAAGATGTGCCCTTTTGAAATTGTGTATGGCTTCCTACCTCGTGCACCTATTGATTTGTTGCCACTTCCATCTTCGGAGAAGGTTAATTTTGATGCTAAAGAACGTGCTGAATTGATTTTAAAAATGCATGAGATAACTAAGGAAAACATTGAGCGTATGAATGCTAAATATAAACTTCTTTGGAGATAAGGGTAGAAAACATGTTGTCTTTGCACTGGAGATCTTGTTTGGTTACATTTGCGTAAGGATAGGTTTCCTAATTTGCAAATCAAAGCTAATGCCACGTCTTGATGGTCCATTTAAGGTGTTAGAAAAATAAATGATAATGCATATAAACTTGAGCTGCTGCAGATTTTGGGGTTAGTCCCACTTTTAACATTGCAGATTTGAAGCCTTATTTGGGTGAGGAATATGAGCTTCCGTCGAGGGCGACTTCATTTCAAGAAGGGAGGATGATGAGGACATCAATACCATTGTTACACCCACAGCCCCTCTGCTACATATCTTGGACCAATTACTAGAGCTCGCGACGCCAATTAAATTATCGGTACTTTCGTTTCTTGGTAATGATTCTAATGTTCATGAGAATATGATGCTGCCTAAATTGGATACATTTGTTTTGCTTACAAATGAAGGCCCTAACTTGGAGAAGGATGGACATTGGAGCAAGAACAAGCATGGAGATAATGCCATGCGCAAGGGGAACAAACGGAGTTACAAGTGAAGATTTCAGGACTTTGAAGCCACCATAATGGGTGCATGAAGCCTTGGACGAAATATACAAGACGCTACTTCATAAATGTCGTCCGAGGCTATTCTAGGTGCTGTGTCACCTTATTAGTGAGCCAGGCCCATGTAATTTCGAAATACTTAAGTATAGTCTGTTTTTAGAGTCCGTATGTGTGGGGAAACAAGAGTTAGGGTTGATTTGGACCCCTCCACCAAGGGCCACGAAATTCCCCCTCTTCCTCCATATATACAGCCCTTAGGGCACCGTTTAGACCTTGGGTTTTGTTTAGATTAAAAGTTCGCCATAGCTGCAACTTCGCGTGCCGTTTGTGTTCAACGACCGAGACAAAGGCGTCACAGAACCCCACCTTGATCAATAAAGCTTTCATCTTATATTCGCAATATCCAGATTGCAATCTCAGTTTCTTGCTTGTTCTTCGTTTGCTCGCAGAAACAGACCCTCGTGGTCGTTGATCGTGCTCGGCGTGGTCAATAACCTCTCGGAGTTGGTTTAGCGATTGCTAAGGCGCGGCGTCCTCTGCGTTCGTAGTCGGATCGTCAAAGTCGACTTCCTCCCAAGCGAAAACCACATCTCATCGAAAGACGGGACACCTTTGCCTCTATCATAGTTTCCTCATACATATTCAGAGATTTTGATTCATCCCATATTTTGCATGATTTCCATGATTGCTTGCACCATATGCATTCCATGAATAATAATGCTCTAGATATTGCTCATGATGCATTACATCCTCGGAGTCTCCATTATGCCATACATAATAACAAACCTATCATGATGGATGACATGTTTCTATATCACACATCTCATTTATTTGAGCATTGGATATTTTGTGCTAACCGACACATGCACGTGCGCATCATGATGGATGATGTCTACATCTACCACGCACACACAATTTTCCCTTTGTCTTTGTTTTGTGTAGGTACCCACATACACTCATCAACTTCTCAATCCCATGAGTTGACGAAACGAGCTCTTGAGAGCAACGATGACTTGGGATCCCGTGGACTTTCATTCCCACCATTCCTTTTGCGCAAGGACTACACGCATCTCTTTTACTTGTCTCTCACGCGGCTATGGGCTATTTACCACTTGTCACATTATGCCCATTCTATCGTGTTCACTTTGCATGTTATACTTGCTTCTATGCCTTTGCCATGCAATTGTGACCCTTGCTTGCATCTACCCATGATTGACCCTATGTGTATTTGCATGCTTGGTGGAGATCCTTGTTGCTATTGCCATGTTTATCATGTGCCCCATGCTATTGATGCTATTTTGCTCATATCTTGCCTTTATGCTTGTGAAATGTCATGTGCATTTTGTATGCCCACTATTTGCACACATGACATGCTTGCCATGATTCCTTCTAGTAGGTTGCATCTTCGCACTACTAGCTTGCTTGACTTGATCTCTATGATTGCTTGCTTTGTCGCATCACCCATGTTCCATTACTCGCTTTCTTGGGTTGATGACATATATGTTCATGCCTCTCACTTGATTTGTCTTGATCATTGTCTCTTGTCTCCATTAGTTGCATCTCTCATATCACCTTGTATTGAGTGCATGCTTGTTTACTTGAGCCTATTGTATTTGGTTGTTCTCGCATCATATGCCTCCATACTATGAAATGCTCCCTTGTACTTTCTTATGATGAGCATGATGCATACACTTGTTGGGTATCTTACCACACGAATGATAGGTTTTGCACTTACGCTAACCTCATTTGTTTTTCCGAGTGTTTGTCATGTTCTTTCATTTTGAAGGATTCACAAGGCGGTAACATCACGAGACAACTTGCTTATGTGAAGGCATACAAGATGCGCAACTCCATCATCCTTGAGAACCTCCTAAAGGTGACCTCCTTCCCTTTGAGCCATCCTCAAATACACATATTGGACGGGTCATTATTTCATTGTTGTTTCCTTCTTATTGTCTACATGATACATATATTGGATGGGGGACCGACATTGGAGATGGACCCTATGGACCTTCAAGTTGAGGAGTGCCACGACATCGAGCTATGGTACAACACCACCCATGACAAATTTGCATCCTATGCATGGATTGACACACATTATGATTGTCTTGTTGCACATATTCCCATGTCATCCATGATATATGAGCTCGTGCATTTTCTTAGCAAATTTGTTGTGATCTTACTTGATGGCATCTTCATACATAATGATCACATTGCCTATCATCAATTGCATGATAACATAATCATATTGAGCATCCATTACCATATTCATGCTATTGATGAACCGTCTCTCTCTGACATCATTTTGCACAATGGTAGAATTTGTCGCTTTGTGCACCATGCTTTTGTTCCCATGAATGCTTTGCATATCATTCTAGATCATCTTGATAAGCTTCATGCGGTTTGTCACGACCAATCTTGCCGCACGGTCTCATTCTTACATGATGGACACTTTGTGTGCGCTAACCATTGTATTTCTGAGTGTTGCTTGTGTTTGCTCTTTTTGTATGTCTATCACTCCGGCGACACCTTGGACTACTTGGATTGCGCCATGTCTTCAACTTCGTCCAACTACAAGTTCGTCTACGGCAACCGTTTCCATGGTGATGAGGATCACGATCCGAGGTCGGATCTTTCCCAAGGGGGGATGATGCGGAGCATCCGTTCATCCCCATGTACACTCCCACTACTCTCCAAGCCCCAAGTGGACATATGGCGAGACCTCGAACAAACGCCATTGGACACAAGGTGAATTCGCTCCTCTCGAACCTTCACTTCCCACATGTGAGACATGGTTACTACCTCAAATATATGTGCTATGCATGACCAGGAACAAGGAGGAAGACCATGGACAAGACGGCGAGGACACCAAGTACAAGGACCAAGAGAAGAAGCTGCCCGGAAACTTCTGGCGGACGTCCGACCAGGGCCGGACGCCCGACGAACTCCAGACACCGGACGACGCCCCCTCCGGACGTCCGACCAAAGCGCACCGAGCGAATCTCGGAAGTCCAAGAGCACCGGACGTCCGGACCTTCCCGAACCTCCGGACGACCGGCCCCCTCCGGACGTCCGACCGAAGCGCACCCGAGCCGAATCTACGGAAGTCCAAAGAGCCCCGGACGTCCGGACCTTCCCGAGCCTCCGGACGACCGGAACCCTCCGGACGTTCGACGCCTGTCTACGCACAGTGTATTGGACCGAGTCCATGTATCCCCCACTTACCCCTTCGTGGCTCAAGACTATATATACTCCTCCACCTCCTCCTAGTTAGAGTTAGCGTTGATTTAGCTCATTTGTGAGATAGAGCTTCGCTCATCCATATCGGATCTATTCCAAGAGAGAGACCGCGGCCCCTCTTCGGAGAAGATCCACCTTGGATTCAAGACCTCCTTTGCGGAGAAGACCATCATCAAGACCTCCTCACGGAGAAGAACGGCTACCATCTATATCGTCCTTTGTTGACTTTGGATCATGTATCTCCCTTCGTGTTCATCGATCTAGCACATGTGTGATTGATCTTGTTGGTTTGAGTGATTCTCTTGTGTTTTCCCCGTGATTTCCCTCGTGCTCTTCCGCTCCTTCTTCGTGTTCCTCGTAGGGATCCTCTCCAAACGTGAAAGGTCGTCCACATAGGGTTCCGCCCTACATCACATCGCATGGGCGCTCCGAAGACTTGTGGCTTGAACGTCGCCGTCTTGAAGATGATGAAGTGGAAGATGACTTGATCAAGGCCCGAATCTACTCCATCCTTGCATCTTGCTCATCTTTATGTGCGGCAAACTTCTTGTCAATGTAGTCCCTTCTCCTTGCTTCGGAGTGACGAATGTCGATGGAGATGTTCTTGATGCGCTCTTGCAAGGTGGATTGTGCTCCTTGCATTTCGTGTTGTATTCCGAAGATGGACCTTTTGGTGATGTTGTTCACGCCGACGTTGTTGTCGAAGACCGGAGAGGAAATGCCTTGCCTATCCATCACAAGACTCGAGCAAATATGAGTAGGAGAAAGAGAAGAACTTATACCAAATGTACCTTGACCGATGTTGAAAATGGATCAATGATCACTCAATGTGTAACAAGGAAATAGCACAATTGGTACCAATTCTTGTCGGTTTCTCACACCTACACAAATAAGGCTTATGGTGGAGCTCGGTGAGGATAGTGGCACAAAAATTTGATGCAAAAATGTTAGCAAGAGTCAATGTTGGAAAAGATTCACAAATTCATAAGCGAAACAAGTAGACCGATAGCAATGAATGGCTGCGAGGCCTTTTACACGGATAGATAAATGGGGCCGTGCAACCAAGGAATGAGCTCAAATGTGGAATCCACCAAAATGCTCGTGTTGCACAACTCAAGAGAGACGCTAGCACGATTGCTCAATAGTCGGATACGACACTTGTGCACAACCTATAAGATGCCAAATGTATGAACTTCTATCCCAAGTATCCTATGTATGTATGGTTCCCGGTGTTTCTCTCAAGATGATCCAAGATGATCGGATAATGACAATCTTATATGCAATGTGGTATGATGCTATGGCACTTTCTTACAAGCTCTTTGCTCTCTTTTCTTTTGCTTAAAAGCTTTTTTTTGTATGGCCAATTTTGCACAATGCACTGATGAGGACATCAATACCATTGTTACACCCACAGCCCCTGCTGCTATACATACTGGACCAATTACTAGAGCTCGCGCACGCCAATTGAATTATCAGGTACTTCCGTTTCTTGGTAAAGATTCCAATGTTCATGAGAATATGATGCTGCCTAAATTGGATACATTTGTTTTGCTTACAAATGAAGGGCCTACCATGGATAAGAAAGATGAACCTTGGAGCAAGTTCAAGCATGGAGATGTTGGCATGCGCAAGGGGAACAAGAACGGAGTTACAAGTGATGATTCCAAGACTTTGAAGCCACCTTAATGAGTGCATGAGGCCTTGGACGAAATATACAAGATGCCACTTCATAACATTCGTCCATAGGCTATTCTAGGTGCTGCGTCACCTTATTATTGGGCCAGGCCCATGTAATTTCGAAATACTTAAGTATAGGCTATTTTTAGAGTCCGTATGTGTGGGGAAACAAGAGTTAGGGTTGGTTTGGGACCCCTCCGTCAAGGGCCACGAAATTCCTCCTCTTCCTCCATATATACAGCCCTTAGGGCGTCGTTTAGACTTTGGGTTTTGTTTAGATTAAAAGTTAAGCCATAGCTGCAACTTGGCGTGCCGTTTGTGTTCAACGACCGGACAAAGGCGTCCAGAACCCCACCTTGATCAATAAAGCTTTCATCTTATATTCGCAATATCCAGATTGCAATCTCGGTTTCTTGCTTGTTCTTCGTTTGCTCGCAGAAACAAACCCTCGTGGTCGAGTTGATCGTGCTCTGGCGTGGTCAATAACCTCTCGGAGTTGGTTTAGCGATTCCTAAGGCGCGACGTCCTCGCACGTTCGTAGTCGGATCGTCAAAGTCGACTTCCTCTAAAGAGAAAACCAACATCTCATCGAAAGACGGGACACCTTTGCCTCTATCAAGTATTTCGAAATTACATGGGCCTGGCCCAATAATAAGGTGACGCAGCACATAGAATAGCCTATGGACGAATATTATGAAGTGGCATCTTGTATATTTCGTCCGAGGCCTCATGCACTCATTAGGGTGGCTTCAAAGTCCTGGAATCATCACTTGTAACTCCGTTCTTGTTCTCCTTGCGCATGGCATTATCTCCATGCTTGTTCTTGCTCCAATGTCCATCCTTCTCCAAGCTAGGGCCTTCATTTGTAAGCAAAACAAATGTATCCAATTTAAGCAGCATCAGTGTAATAATGGTATTTGTTCCCCATCCCCCTTCTTGAAAGAAGTGCCCCAAAGTATTTTCACCCAAAAAGGCCAAGCAAAAAAGGGCTAAAAAATCGAGTGGCTCTTATTGCATTATTTTATTTTCTAACCCTTAAATGGCCCAAGACCGGGATTAGCTTTGATTTATCAAATTGCCATCTTCCAAAATGTCCAAACTTTGTAAAACAACAGTTTTCTTTTCCCGAATTTTTTTAGCTTCTCGCCAATGTTTTCCTTAGTTCACATTTTTAAAACAATTCAGCACGTCTTTAGCTCAAAATTAACCTTTCCCAAGATGAAAGGCAACAAATCAATGGTCCGGGTAGGAACCCACTTTCAAAAGGGCCACTTATGTATCAATGGTTATCAAATTAATTGAGGCAAGATTCCCCACATTTTCTTATTATTCTTCAAACAGCCCTAAGAAGAGACAATTTCTATTGCTACTTCATTTTCCACTTTTTGGGGTGCAAGTATTTAAAAGCGTTTATCCCCAACTTAGCCCTAAACTCTCCAAAAGTGGCAAGAAATTTGTTTAGACGAAACAAAGATTTAACACCTGGTTTAATAATTTCACGAAAAACAAATCGAACATTAAAAGACATCGCTTTTATAATTTTTGGGTCCATTTTAGAATCACCACGAACAAATATTTATCCTCCCTTCGTTCGAGGTAAACCTAAACAAAGTCCTGTTTCTCCCAAGGAACAAGGCAAGAAAGGAAATATAAACCATGAGGTTGTTCGTGACTTGCTTTTTTGACAAAGGAGAGCAACAAAACCCAACACCCATCTACTTTGGCCAAAAGAAATGGGAAATTCCTGCCCTTGAAAGGTCCCAAATCCCCTCCTGCCCCCCAACAAAAAAGCAACGGTAGGGAATCAAGCTTGTTAGACGAACACAAAACCACATTATAAGAACTTGTTATTTCTTCCTTCTCAACCATTAATCTTTAAAAATCGATCATCACTTTATCTTTGTTCCCAAACCAAATATTTTGAAGTCAATTTAAAGCTAGATGAAGAAAAAAATTTTCTTTTACCCTTCTTTTTAATGACATAAAATCCAAGAACAAATTTACGTATTTATTATTTAGCGACTTTTAATTGTTTCAAAGATTCAGACGTGTTAACAAATTTTTTGGGCCTAAATAATTTCCTTCTTAAAGTCCTAACAAGTATTTTTTGTCATAAGTAAAAGTTGCTACCCAAATTTTTCAAAAGTATGCAACATTTTTTTTTAAAACAAATCCAATCCAATTATAGCTAATTCAATAAAACTTACAAAGTCAAAAAAGGACATGTTCAACTTATCTTTAATACCTAAGGTTTTCCTTAGTAACCCAAAAAAACACACCTTTGTAACTTTAAGGTGGAAGGGCAAAATCCAAAAGCCATAGAAACCAAATCCAAAAAACCCCACTTGGTATGCAATGAACCCAATAGCTTCAATTTGGCTTTTCAACTTCAATTCTTAAACAACTAGCAAGAAAAGATACTTTCGGTGCAAAAGGTGACCCCAAGGTTACCAAAAAAGCATTTAAGGCATTAAAAACCCATAAATTTCCAAAGTTTTAAAATTTGTATAAATCGAAACAAAGTAAACACCACAAATTTTCAATGAAAGAAAAATTGCCATTAATCTCATGAAAGTATATTATTAGTTAACCCAAAACATGACTCCCTCATAAACCAAACTTAGTTTTAAATGCGTTTTCATTATTCCCAATTTCAAAATTTGAGGACCACACCCAAATCAACTTTGGAGAAATTGTAGACCCCCTTTTTCACAAGCATATCTCTAGCCTGGAAAAGATTAACAATAGAAATTATTAAGCCTTACAACAAAAAACAATAAAACGCCCATCCTTTTTACATGATAATAAACAGAAGGACTGAGTTCCAAATATAACCTTTTGTAGCAGTCATTTGACAAACTCCCTTTCTTTTTTACTTGGTATAATAAGGAAACCGAATTAACAATTTGATGTCAACCCAATAGGTTAACCTTGGGACCCTTTAAAGAAAATCTGAAATGTAAAAAAGGGCAAAAAAGGCACCCCCAAGAAAATAATCCTTTTTAAAAAAAGCAAAAACAATTTCTAAAAGTATCAAACAGATTTGGTAATAAACACACTTTCCTTAATTTCTAAACATTAGTGGTTTATTAAGGATTTGGTAAATTCTTTCCCAATCTGATTTTCCTTTATTTTTTCCCCGCTTTTTTTTACTATTAATATCATCTTCAAAATGGAACGGAGTCAAGGAACTATTTTACCTTGTGAACAAAGTTACGTTTTTCACCTGGGGCAAATTTTACAAAGCCATGGTCAAAGTAATAAGGAACACTTGCATGGAACACACAATCAAATTCCCAAAGAGATTAAAATACCAAAGTAAACAACCTAAAACCAATTGTTTTAACCTTGAGTATAAGGTTATTTTTTAAAAAGCCCACCATATCCAAAGTAGCTGTTTTCATCCTCCATTATGATTTGAATAAACGCCCTTAAAATTTTGTAGGAAAAAGTTATGCCTGATTTTCTAAATTTTAAAATGACATCAAACACTTGGGAAACTAAAATTATACCCAAGACTTTCGCCATTATTGGCCCCTCATGACGTAATCTCTTCACCGGTTTTCATGTGATAAGAGCCAAAGTCTTTTCATCATAGTACTAGGTGAAACCCCATCCTCAAAAATATACACCGAGAGGCACTCAAGAAATTCCTCTTCCCACAACCATTTAAATAATATCAAGGGCCCTTACGCCAAAAGAAGAAAGCCTGAGGCCAAATTGTTGCATATTTTTCCTGCTTTCTTTATATTTTATCACCAGGAGGTCGGGTAAACTGGAAAGAGATCCGGTGTCCCATGTGAAGGAATTAAAATTGCCGGCACCGTGATCCGACTTCACCTCATTTTACAAGCAAGTGGAATAATCGAAAGATTTATTTAATCCCTTGTGTTAAATGGTTGAATTTTTTTAATCCACCAAAACTAAGCTGTTCATTTCCCTCAACAATAACCCTTAATAAAAGGTTTTAATTCCCATAAATTTTCCCAAAATTTTTCCTTGTTTTGCCCTCAATTTTAAGTAATTCAACCGAAATTGGTAAACCCAGAGTAATACATTTTCAAAGAAAGAGCCAAAGTTTTCAATGTCTACACCAAACACATCAAAGAGAAACACAACAAGAAAGAAAGCCTCCCCTCAAATTGAAAATTAAATCTTGTTCGTTTTAACCCCAAGAAGAAAAAGCTTTCCCCAAAAATTTCTTTCATTTAGGGGTGGTTGTCTCGACTTAAGGGGAAACTTTGCCTTATTTGAGGAGACCGGTGGTTGTGGGTCGGGGTAAAAGTTAGTTGTCAACCCCATCCCCGACTTCACTAAATTTCCCCCAAAGCAAGAGGACCAGTATATTTAAAACCAAAGAACAAACCACAAAGGGAAGGAAGCTCCACTTCTTAAATAACCTTTGTTTTGTATAATCCAAATCCGGGTTTGGTGCCCAAAGAATTCATTAAACCATTATCGAGTTTTCAACCCCAATGCCACATTTTCCATTTCCCCTTTCAAACTATTTAGCACACCCACCCCCTCTCATTTGTTAAACTTATCTGTGCCCTTGTTTTCAGTTCCCTTGGGGCCCTCGGGGATTCCATGGTTGCACTGAAACCACAAGAATATGATTGGGACTTGGGGTGGTGGTGGGTTTGGTGAAAAAAACCCACAAACAAATTTTCCCCACCCAAGAAGAAAGGGGCAAAAGATAAAACCGGTTGGAAGAGGGCACGGAAGTCCGAATTTGTAATGATGGGAGGGCTTTTTTGATAGAGGCAAAGGTGCCCCGTGTTTCTGAGATTCTATTTGCTTGTAGTTAATACATTTAGGTAAAGCCCTTTAGCAATCGTAAACCAACTTGAGGTTTTTGCCACCCCAGCCCATCCTGACCCGGGGCCTGTTGCAGCAAAGAAAACAAGAAAAACCGAATTGAATGGATTTAATAAAATGAAACTTTTTATCAAGGTGGGGTTCGGACGCCTTTTTCCGTTAAAAAAGGGAGAAGTTGAGTATGGGTTTTTAATCTAAACAAAACCCAAGGTCTAAACGGGCCCTAAGGGTTATATATGGAGGAAGAGGGGAATTTCGGCCCTTGGTGGAGGGGTCCAAATCAACCCTAACTCTTGTTTCCCCACATACGACTCTAAAAACAGCCTATACTTGTATTTTGAAATTACATGGGCCTGCCATAATAAGGTGACGGACCTAGAATAGCCTCGGACGACCTTTATGAAGTAGCATCTTGTATATTTGTCCAAGGCTTCATGCACCCATTATGGTGGCTTAAAGTCCCAAATCCACTTGTAATTTTTTCCCTTTGCATGGCATTATCTCCATGCTTGTTCTTGCTCCAATGTCCATCCTTCCCGAGGGCTTCATTTGTAAGCAAAACAAATGTATCCAATTTAGGCAATCATATTCTCATGAACATTAGAATCATTACCAAGAAACAAAGTACCGATAATTTAATTAGATCAGTAATTGGTCCAAGATATGTAGCAAGAGGGGCTGTTTAAAATGGTATTGATGTCCTCATCATCCTCCCTTCTTGAAATGAAGTCGCCCCAAAGCTCATATTCTCACCCAAATAAGGCTTCAAATCTGAATGTTAAAAGTGGACTAACCCCAAAATCTGCAGACTCAAGTTTATATGCATTATCATTTATTTTTCTAACACCTTAAATGGACCATCAGAGTGGATTAGCTTTGATTTAAAATTAGGAAACCTATCTCACGCAAATGTAACCAAACAAGATCTCCGTGCAAAGACAACATGTTTTCTACCCTTATCTCCAGAAGTTTATATTTAGCATTAACCTCAATGTTTTCCTTAGTTATCTCATGCATTTTAAAATCAATTCAGCACGTTTTAGCATCAAAATTAACCTTCTCCAAGATGGAAGAGGCAACAAATCAATAGGTGCACGAGGTAGGGCCATACACATTTCAAAAGGGCACATCTTAGTAGTAGAATGCAATGAACGATTATAAGCAAATTCAATATGAGGCAAATTCCCCACATTTTCTTATTATTCTTCAAAAAGCCCAAGCATAGTAGACAATGTTCTATTGACTACTTCATTTGTCCATCATTTGGGGGTGACAAGTAGTACTAAAAGGTTTAGTCCCCAACTTAGCCCATAAACATCTCCAAAAGTGGCTAAGAAATTTAGTATCACGATCTAAAAATATATTTGGCACACCATGCGAATAATTTACAAAGAACAAAAGCAACATTAAAAAGATCATCGCTTATGACATGGTATAAAGTGGCCATTTTCGAATCTATCCACCAAACAAATATGTATCCTCCCTTCTTTGTTCGAGGTAAACCTAAACAAAGTCCATAGATATATCCTCCCAAGGAACACTAGGCAAAGTAAAGGCATATATAAACCATGAGGATTGAGTCGGACTTAGCTTTTTGACATGTAGTGCAGCGAGCAACAAAACGCCAACATCCCGCCTCATCTTTGGCCAAAAGAAATGTGTAGCAAGTATATCCTCCGCCTTCTTCACGCCAAAGTGTCCCATTAATCCTCCTCCATGCCTCCCGCAACAACAAAAGACTAAAAGAGCTAGCAGGAATGCATAGCTTGTTAGCACAACACAAAACCATTTAAAACTAACTTGTTCCATGTTCTTCCCTTACAATTCTGCATTACATCTTTAAAATCAGCATCATGCACATATTGATCTTTGATGGTCTCCAAACCAAATATTTTGGTCAAGTTGGAAAGCATAGTATATCGAAGACAAAGCATCGTAACATTTTTTTACCCTTCTTGTTTTAATGACATAAGGGAAAGTCTCAATGAATTCAACCCATTTAGCATGTCTATGATTCAGTTTAGCTTGACTTTTAATATGTTTCAAAGATTCATGATCGAATGTATAACAAATTTTTGGGCCATAAATAATGTTGCCATGTCTCTAAAGTCCCAAGAGCATATAATTTTTGTCATAAGTAGAATAGTTCAGACTAGGCCCACTCAATTTTTCAAAAGTATGCAACAGGTTTCCATCTTGTAAAACACACCTCCTAATCCAATTCCACTAGCATCACATTCAAGCTCAAAAGTCTTATTAAAGTCAAGTTGGAGTAAAGGAGCATGTTCAACTTATCCAATACCGTGAAGGCTTCTTCCCGGTACCCCAAACAAAAGGCACATCCTTCTTTGTAAGCTCATTGAGAGGTGCAAGGGCAAAGTCTCAAAAACCCTTAGAAACCAGCGAGTCCAAGAAAACTCCTCACTTGTGGACTGCTTTTCGCCAACTCAATAGCTTCAATCTTGGCTTTATCAACTTCAATTTGTGGAGTAACAAATAGCCAAGAAAGATACTCTGGTAAAAGGTGCACTTCCAAGGTTACCAAACAAACGATCACGAGAGCATTAAAACAGCACGAATGTTCCAAATGTTCTTCCAAAGATTTGCTATAAATCAGATATCATCAAAGTAAACTACCACAAATCCCAATGAAAGCACGAAACTTCGCTCATTAATCTCATGAAAGTACTAGGTATTAGTTAACCCAAAAGGCATGACTAACCACTCATATAATCCAAACTTAGTTTTAAATGCTTTTTCCATTCATCTCCCAATTTCATACGAATTTGATGGTATCCACTACGCAAATCAACTTTGGAGAATATTGTAGAGCCATAATTCATCAAGCATATCATCTAGCCTAGGAATAGGATGACGATAACAATAGTAATATTAAATGCCTCTACAATCAACACACATACGCCGACCATCCTTTTTAGGCACTAGTATAATAGGAACAGACAAGGACTAAGAAACAGATATAACCTTTGTCAGCAGCCCGATTTTGACGATAATCTCCTTCGCCTTTGGATTGGTACGGTATGGGCACTTGGGTAGCGGCACCGGAATTAAGTCAATTTGATGCTCAACCAATAGGTGGTAATCCTGGCACGCCTTGTGGGAAGACGCCAAAACTCGCAAAATGTTAGTGACAAAGCAAAGAGGAAGGCACGCCTCAATGAAAATAATGCCCTTTGCACACAAAAGAAGCAAACAGATTTGCTAGAATCTAGCTCATCAATATCAGATTTGGTGGCAAATAAACATACTTTTCGTTTAATTTCAAACAACATTAGATGGTTTATTAAGGCTTCATTTGTTGCTCAAATTCTTTTGCCACAATCTGATTTTCACTTTATTTTTCTCCTGTTTTGCTTTATTAGCTCTATTAATATCATCTTCAAAATGGAATCAGAGTCATAGGAAGCAAAGTAATATTTTTATCCTTGTGAACAAGAGTATATGATTGTTTCTACCATGGTGTAAGAATTTTATCAAATTGCCATGGTCTACCAAGTAATAAGGAACATGTTGCATAGGTACCACATCACAATCAACATAATCAGATATGTAGAGATACTAAAATGCACACAACAAAGAGTTTACCTTAACCTTCCCTTTGTTGAACCATTGGATGGTAAGGATGGATGTGGTCTTGTGGTGAGAGAAAGCTTCCACCATATCCATGCTAGCCAAGTTGTTGCAGCCCTCCATCTATGATGACGCTAATAGAACGCTCCTTCACAACTCCCTTTGTATGGAACAAGTTATGCCTCCGATTTTGCTCACTTTGTAACCCACACTAAAACACGTTGAGCAACTAAACATTCATACCCAAGATCTTCAAAGCCATGTATTGGCCTCAAGATCGTAATCATCTCCACCGTTTCTTCATGTGTAATAAGAGCCAAAGTCTTTCATCATAGTCATGGCCTCATACCCACCATCCTCGAGTAATCATCACACGGAGATTGGCATTCTTCAAAAATGTCCTCTTCCCAAACGACGAAAATAATATCACTTTGGTGCCCTGTTGACGCCATGGAAGAAGAAGAGTCGTAGCCCAAAGTGTACTCTTGGGATAGTGGTTGTGCCGCTTGTATCACGTTGAGGTGGCACCACGAGGTGGTGTAGTAGAAGTGGAAGTAGATGATGGGTGTCCATGAGAAGGTCACCTTTGGTTAGTCCGCCCCAAGGCCTCCCGATCCCACTTCACGCTCAGCTTTACAAGCAAGATGGAATAATCGAGGATATTATTAAATCCTTGTAGTCTAGAATGGTCTAATCTCTATTTAATCCACCGAAAACGGCAAGCATAGCTTCATTTCCTCAACAATACCACATCTAATCAAGCCTTTGTAATTCCGATAATATTCTTCACCAATTTTTCCTTGTTTAAGCGCCAATTTTTGAAGTAATTCACCGATAATATGGTGGAACCCAACGAGACGATAGCAGTTTTCAAAGCAGCCCAAGTAGCTGGAACAGGATATAATCTACAATTTACCACCAAACACATGCAAAGCTAGTGAAAGCACAAACAAGCAGAACACGCCTCCTCGGATATTGTAAACATGTAAATCGTTTTCTAACCCCAAGTAAGATATATATCAGAACATATCTACCCTCAAATGGTGGAATATTCAATTTCAGTTTGGGAGATGGTCATGATCTGCATCAAGGGGAGCCCAACTTGCCATTATTTGCATGGGACGACCCGGTGGTTGTGGTGTTTGGGGTTGCACGGTTCGATGTTGATCAACCTCATCCTCGTAAGCTCACATAATCATCCTCCCCACCGCAGCAGCAGGAGCCATGTTATCAACAAAGCACCAAAGCAGCTTGGCCAAAAAGAGGGACACGGAAGCTCGGCGGAGGGCTGTTTCCATGGGAGGTAGTCCATGTTGTTGTAGTAGAGGTGTGGGCAGCCGGTGGTGGTGGTAGCCTACAATTCATTAAACTTGTTATCGAGCTTTGTTTCAACGCTTCAATGCCATCTATCTTCTCCATGGCCTCTTCAAATCTATTTAGCACATCGTCCACCGCCCACCATCATTTGTTGAAACTTATCATGTAGCCTTTGTTTGTCATGTTCTCCCAAATCCGCTTTGTGATCCGCCATTTAAGAATAGAAACACACAAGAATATGATTGCAACACTAGGAAGTGGTGGTGGTGGGTGGAAAACAAAACCACAAGCAAATTCAAATTTTACCGCCTACTCAAAGAAGAAAGGTGATCGCAACCATGTAGTCAAAACTCCAAAGCTTGATAGAGCGAATTGGAGAGTCAAACCACATGTAGATGTATGTGGAGCTGAAGGCTTATAATATGGTAGCAAAAAGGGTAAATAATCAATTCGAGATGCAAAGTTGAATAAACGCAACGATGATCGGTTGGTCCTAGGCTAGACCGATAGAGACGCGAGCCCAGAACACTAACAAAATCACGGCCTGCACGAAACAACGGAAAAGCACACTGAATTTTTTTTTTTCGCTTTTTTTTTTTTTTTTTTCCCTTTTTTTTTTTTTTTAAAAATCACTATAATGGCGAGTGTCTCAAAACTTTCCAGGTCAAACGACAGATGGGCAAAATTTTTCACCAATTTTTTTTTTTTTTACCGCCGACCCAAAACCGAAACGGGTCAAAAAAACTTTTATAACGGCACGCCCAATACACTTAAAAACACTTAAAAAAGGATAGCCGTAAAATTTTTCAATTGAAAATTTTGGGCCTAAACGAGGGGGTTTTTTTTTTTTTTTTTTCCAAACCTACCCAAGGAAACACGAATCGAAACTAGATGGATCTAAAACAAACCTAATATGAGAAGAACTTGATTGGTGGTGGATATGGTGGTGGTATATGGGGGTGGTAGGTGGTGTATATGGATATGGATCGGGTGGTAATGGACACGGATTGGTGGGGTATATGGATACGGATTGAGCGATGGTGGTAGGGGGATGATGATGGTGTAGGGTGACAACTTATGACCGTAACTCAAACTCAAAAGACTAGACGCTAAGACCAGAATAGACACGAATGCAACCCAAATTCAACAAAGCAAAACCCTAAAAAGATTATGCAAAGGCTCGATTGGTTCGGATATGATGAACTAACCCTAATTTTTTTTGTGGCTTTTTCGTGGACTTAGGTATGAAGAAAGACTCGATCTAATCATTAAAACTAAAATCTCACCAGCAACCTAAAATCTGATACCACTTGATAGAGGCAAAGGGTCCCTGTTTCGAGATGGTTATCGCTTGGGGGTCGATTTTGACGATCCGACTAAACGGGAGACGCCCGCCTAGCAATCGCTAAACCAACTTCCGAGGGTTATTGACCACGCCGAGCACGATCAACCGACCACGGGGCCTGTTCGCGAAAACAAGAACAAGCAAGAAACGGATTGCAATCTGGATATTTAATATAAGATGAAAGCTTTATTGATCAAGGTGGGTTCCGGGACGCCTTTGTCCGTCGCTGAACACAAACGGCACGCCAAGTTGCAGCTATTAACTTTTAATCTAAACAAAACCCAATCTAAACGGTGCCCTAAGGGCTTATATATGGAGGAAGAGGGGGAATTTCGGGCCCTTGGTGGAGGGGTCCAAATCAACCCTAACTCTTGTTTCCCCACAACGGACTCTAAAACAGCCTATACTTAAGTATTTCGAAATTACATGGGCCTGGCCCATAATAAGGTGACGAAAGCACCAGAATAGCCTCGGACACTTTTAAGTAGCATCTTGTATATTTGTCCAAGGCTTCATGCACCCATTATGGTGGCTTCAAAGTCCTGAAATCATCACTTGTAACTCCGTTTGTTCCTTTGCATGGCATTATTCCATGCTTGTTCTTGCTCCAATGTCCATCCTTTCCAAGCTAGGGCCTTCATTTGTAAGCAAAACAAATGTATCCAATTTAGGCAGATCATATTCTCATGAACATTAGAATCATTACCAAGAAACGGTACGAAATTTAATTCGGCGCGAGCTCTAGTAATTGGTCCAAGATATGTAAAGAGGGGCTGGGGTGTAACAATGGTATTGATGTCCTCATCAAATATGGTAAAAAGGCAAAATAATCAATTCAAGATGCAAGTTGAAAAACGCCAACGATTTAAAGGGGGTCCTAGGCTAGACGCAGAGACGCAGCCGAACATAAAAAATAGCCCGCACTAAACAAGGAAAAGCCCACTGGATTTTTTTTTTTTTTGGCCCTTTTTTTTTTGGGAAAATCACTATAATGGGAGGTCTAAAAACTCTTCCGAGGTCAACCGACAGATGGGACAAATTTTTCACCAAATTTTTTTTTTCGACCTAACCAAAACCAAACGGGTCAAAAAAACTTTTAAACGCATCCCCCAATACACTTAGAAACACTTAAAAACAGGATAGCGAAATTTTTTTCCCAAACCCAAAGGAAACAAATCAAATGATGGATCTCAAAAAACCTAATATGAGAAGAACGGAGGGGTGGATATTTGGTATATGGGCGGGTGGAAAGGGTGGGATATGGATATGGATCGGGTGGTATATGGAAGGATTGGTGGTGGTATATGGATACGATTCGGAGCGGTGATGGTAGGTAGGGCGGAGATAAAGGGGGGGCAGGACAACATGACCGAACTCAAACTCTAAAAAGACTAGACGCTAAGACCAAAAACAGACACGATGCAACCGAATTCAACAAAGCAAAACCCTAAAAAGATTATGCAAAGGTAGGTTCGAATGATGAACTAACCCTAATTTTTTGTGGCTTTTTCGTGGACTATAGGATGAAGAAAACCGGAATTTGATACCACTTGATAGAGGCAAAGGTGTCCCCTTCGGGAGATGTTGGTTTTCGCTTTGGAGGAAGTCAGACGATCCCACATTTAACGGGAGGATCGCCGCCAAATCGTAAACCAACTCCCAGAGGTTATTGACCACGCCGGAGCACATCAACTGACCAAGGTCTGTTTCGGAGCAAACGAAGAACAAGAAGAAACCGATTGCAACTGGATATTGAAAAGATGAAAGCTTTATTGATCAAGGTGGGGTTCCGATTTGTCCGGTCCACAAACGGCACCCGGGTTGCAGCTATGGCTAACCTTTTTAATCTAAACAAAACCTGGTCAAACTGCCCTAAGGGCTGTATATATGGAGGAAGAGGGGGAATTTGTGGCCCTTTTGGAGGGGCCCAAATCAACCCTATCTCTTGTTTCCCCACAAAGATCTTAAAAATAGCCTATACTTGTGTATTTGAAATTACAAGGGCCTGCCCACAATAAGGTGACGAAAGACCAGAATACCTCGGGAACATTTATGAAGGATCTTGTTATTTGTCCAAGGCTTCATGCACCCATTAGGTGGCTTCAAACCCGAAATCATCACTTGTAACCTGTTCTTGTTCCCTTTAGATGGCATTATCTTCATGCTTTTGTTGCTCCAATGTCCATCCTTTCCCGCTAGGGCCTTCATTTTAAGCAAAACAAATGTATCCAATTTGGAAGCATATTTTCATGAACATTAGAATCATTACCAAGAAACCAAAACCGAATAATTTAATTGTTGGCCTAGTAATTGGTCCAAAGTAGAAAGAGGGGCGGTGTAAAATGGTATTGATTGTCATCGACACCTTTGTCTATCAGTTTTGGGATCCCCTATTGTGCAATCGTTTGGGCTCTAGTGTTGTGCAACAAGAGCATCTTGGTGAATTTACATTTTGGCTCATCTTGGTTGCATAACCCCATATTATCTATTTGCGGTGTTTCCGTACCATATCTTGCTATTGGTTCTTTTGCATTTGAAATTTCGAACCATTTCCAACATTATTGACGCCACTTACAATTGCATCAAATTTTGTGCCACCATCCTCACCAAGCTCCACCATAAGCCTTATTTGTAGGTGGAGAACCAAAGGATTGGTACCAATAGTTATTTCATTGTCCGATTTGAGTGAACTTGATTCATCTTCAACATCGGTCAAAGGTACATTGGTATAAGTTCTTTTCCGTCTACCATCAATTTTGTTGGAATGATGGAAGGCCAAGTACTCTCCAACCCACTTTTCATCGAGCAAGACTTTAATGTCACAATCACCAAGAGAACCTTTGGTGCACAACGAGGTTACCAAGAACAAAAGCAATGAGCAACGATCACAACCTCGCCAATTAATTTCGATTCGGCAATGTAAAGGGACTACTTACAACAAGTTCGCACAAGCAAGAGAATGATGCAAGAATGGAAGATTCGGGTTTTGATGAGAAGCCCATATTCATTCTTATCATCAAGACGGAGGCCATGAAATTCGAACCTTCACGCTAAGTACCCATTTAACACTCCTCGTTGGCCAAGACCCTATGCATCTGAACCCGCCACATGACAAGCATTCACAAGAGCAAGTTGATGATCAAGTTCTCGCCCTCAATCAAACCAAGAGGCTTTTGCCAAGCTCAAGAACCCAAACGCCTTCGCCGCCAACAAGAGGAAGAACGAGGCCTCACCAAGATTTAACAAGACGCCAACTCAACGGCTTCAACAACAACAACGGAAGAAGCCTGAGGCGAACGTCCTTTCAAGAACAGGAGCCTTCCCAACCGAATCGCGAACCGCAATCAAGAGGAAGCCTTCGAGAAGAAATCCAAGAAAGGAACTACCAACCTCA
The DNA here is from genome assembly GCA_021605205.1 of Aegilops longissima. NCBI lineage: Eukaryota > Viridiplantae > Streptophyta > Magnoliopsida > Poales > Poaceae > Aegilops > Aegilops longissima. Next base: position 437 of record JAHIAM010004368.1, on the reverse strand, counting down.
TGTACAACGCCAAGTTCCTCAACCTCCACAAGCCGCCGCTCCACCCCAACCTCAAGCTCAACAAGTTGATTGGTCTTCCTCCACGCCAAAAACATGAAGACGACATAATCCACGCCAAGGACGCCATCATCAACATCCCAACAACACAATGAAGAGCAACCGCAAGTAAAATTCACCATGCCCAAGTTCCAAGATATGTGCTCATAGGGGGAACAAATCATTGACAACCAAGCAAGAGGTAACTCAATCACCACTTGGGCTCAAATGAAGGATGTCATGCAGAGCTTTGTGCCAACCTACTACAACCCAATTCTTCTAAACTCCAACTACTCGCAAGGAACAAAGAGGTTGGAATATTACAAGGAAATGGAGATAGCCATGATTCGAGCCAATGTCAAAGAAGATGATGAGCAAACTATGGCACGCTTTTGAATGGA
>JAHIAM010004367.1:0-49064 GCA_021605205.1 Aegilops longissima | reverse complement strand
CCCCCCCTTTTTTGGGGGGAAATGGGGGGGGAAAAAGGAAGGGGAAGGAACCTTTGGGGGGGGGAAGGGGAAAAGGGGAAAAGGGGGGAAAAAAGGGGTTTGGGTTAAAAAAAGGGGGGGGGGGGGAAAAAGGGGTGGGTTTTCCCCCCCAAAAAAAGGGGAAAAAAATTTTTTTTTTTTGGGGGGGGCCCCTTTGGGTTTTGGGGAAAGGTTTGGTTTTAAAAAAAGGTTTAAACCTTTTGGAACCAAAATTTTTTTTGGGGTTTAAAAAGGGTTTAACCCCTTTTTGGTTCCATTTCCCCTTTTTTTTAAAATTTTTTTTTTTTTTTTTTTTGGGGGTTTAAAAAAGGGGGGTTTTTGAACCCTTTTTTTTTTTTAAAAAAATTTGGGGGTTTTTTTTTGGGTTTTTTTTAAAAGAAAAGGGGGTTTTGGGGGGGTTCTTTAAATTTTTAAAAAAAGGGGGGAAAATTTTTCCCGGGGCCCTTAAACCCCCCCCAAATTTGGGGGGAAAAAAAAGGGGGGAAAGGTGGGCCCCTTTGCCCCAAAAACCCTTTTTTAAAGGAAGGGAAATTGGGGGGAAAACCGGGGGGCCCCTTTGGGAGTTGGGGGGGGGGGCCCCCCAATTGGGAAAAAAAACCCCCCCGGGGGAAAAAAAAACCCTGGCCAAAAAACCCTAAAAAAAAATTTCCCTGGCCCGGGGGGCCCCCCGGGGGCCCCCCAAACCACCCCAAAAAAATAAGGAAAAAAAAAGGGTTTTTTGGCCCCCCCCTTTTTTTTTCCTTCCCCTTTTTTTTGGGGGGTTTTTCTTTTCCCCCCCCCCCCTTTTTTTTTCCTTTTTTTTTTAATCCCGGGTTGGGCCCAAAAGGGGCCCGGAAACCCCCAAAAATTTGTTTTCCCCCCCAAACCCTTTTAAAGGGGGAAAGGAAAACCCCTTTTTTTTTTTTCCCTCCCGGGGGGGGGTAAGGGGAAAGGTTTTTTTCCCCCCCCCCCTTTTTTCATTTTTTTTTTTTTTTGGGAAAAGGGGTTTTCCCTTGGGGGAAATTAAAAAGGGAAAAAACCCCCCCCGGGGGGCCAACCCCACCAAAGGAAAAAAAATTTTTGGGGGGGGGCCCCCCCCCCCCCAACCCAAACCCCCGGGAAAAAAATTTTGGGGCCCCCTTTTTTCCCCCCCCCCCCCTTGGGGGTTTTAATGGGGGAAAAAAAACCCCCCCCCGGGGCCCTTTTGGGGTTTTTTGGGTTTTTTCCCCCCGGGGGGAAAAAAACCCCCCAAATTTTTCCCCCCCCCCTTTTTTTTTTTTGGGGGTTTTTTTTCCCAAAATTTGGGGGGCCCCCCCCCCCCCCCCCAAAAAAAAAAAACCCCCCCAAAAAAAAAATTTTTCCCTTTGGTAACCTTTTAAAAAAGGGAAAAGGGGTTTTTTGGGCCCCAATTTTTTTTTTGGCCCAAATTTTTTTTTTAAAAAAAAATTTTTTTTTTCCCCAAAAAAAAAAAAAAATTTTTTTTTCCCCAAATTTTTTTTCCCCCCAAAAAAAAATTTTTTTTTTTTGAAAAGGGGGCCCCTTTCCATTTTTTTTTTAAAATTTTAATTTTTCCAAAAAACCCCTTGGGGAAAGGGGGTTGTTTAAAAATTTGGGGTTTTTTTTTAATTTTTAAAAAAAAGCCCCTTTTTAAAATTTTTTTTAAAATTTTTTTCCAAAATTTTTCCCCGGGTTGGGGAAGGGGCCAAAGGGGGTGGGAAAAGTTTTGGGGTTTTTTTTTGGGGGGAAATTTTAATTTGGGGTTTAAAAAAAAATTTTCCCCCTTTTTTTTTTGGGGGGAAAAAAAAATTTTGGGAAAATTTTTTAAAAGGAAGGACCAAAAAATTTTTTAAAAATTTTTTAAAAAAAATTTTTTTTTTTTTTGGGGGGGGAAGGGTTTTTTTTGGGGGGTTTTTTCCAAGGGGGTTTTTTTTAAAAATTTTTTTTTCGGGTTTTCCCCCAAAAAACCCCGGGGGGGGGAAAAAAAAAAAAAAAAAAAAAATTTTTGGGCCCAAAAACCAAAGTTGGGGAACCCTAATTGTTTTGAACGTTGGATGTGATGTGGTCAAGACATGATGCTATATTTTATTGTATGAGATGATCATGTTTTGTAACCGAAGTTATCGCAACCGGGAGCCATATGGTTGTCGCTTATTGTATGAAATGCAAAGCTATGTAATTGCTTCACTTTATCACCAAGCAAGAGCGATAGTCGAAAGCAATAGTTGGTAGACGACAACGATGCTACGATGGAGATCAAGGTGTCGCACCGATGACGATGGTGATCATGATTTGCTTGGCGATGGAGATCACAAGCACAAGATGATGATGACCATATCATATCACTTATATTGATTGCATGTGATGTTTATCCTTTATGCATCTTATCTTGCTTTGTTTGACGGTAGGAATTATAAGATGATCTCTCACTAAAATTATCAAGAAGTTTCTTCCCCGAGTATGCACCGCTATGAAAGTTCTTCGGCCGAGACACCACGTGATGATCGGGTGTGATAGGCTCACGCTCAAATACAACGGGTGCAAAACAGAAGCACGCGAATACTCAAAGTTAAACTTGACGAGCCAGCATATAACAGATATGGCCTTAACACGGAGACCAAAGGTCGAACGTGAATCATATAGTAGATATGATCAACATAGTGATGTTCACCATTGAAACTACTCCATCTCACGGATGATCGGACATGGTTTAGTTGATTTGATCACGGAATCACTTAAACTTTTAATTTATTCAATTTGAAAACTTTAAACTCGTTAGTATTTTGCATTATGTTGTAGATCAATAGCTCGTTGTTGCTTCCCCTTTTTTATATGTGTTCCTAGAGAAAATTGTATTGAAAATGTTAGAGCAATATTTGGGATTGGATCCGGATCCGGGTTTATCCTCATTGTCCAAGTAAGAATTATGTCCTTGATGCACCGCTAGGTGAAACCATTGCAAGGTATGCGACGTTATGAACGCTTTAGCTCAATTGATGACTACTTGATAGTTTAGTGCACCATGCTCAAACGGCTTAGAATCGGGACTTCAAAGACGTTTTGAACGTGATGGACCATATGAGATGTTCCAGGAGTTGAAGTTAATATTTCAAGCAAATTCCCGAGTTGAGAGATATGAAGTTCCAAAAGTTCTATAGCTAAAAGATGGAGGAGAATCGCCAACTAGTGAGCATGTGCTCGATTGTCCGGGTACTTCAATCGCTTGAATCAAGTGGGAGTTAATCTTCCGATAAGATAGTGATTGATGAATTTTCAGTCACCATCACTAAGTTACTAGAACTTCGGATGAACTATAGTATGCAAGGGATAACGAAAACGATTCCCGAGCTTTCATGATGTTGAAATCAACGGTAGAAATCAAGAAAGAGCATCAATGTTGATGATTGACAAGACCACTAGTCTCAAGAAAAGGGAAAAGGGAAGAAGGGAACTTCAAGAAGAACGGCAAGCAAGTTGTCGTTCGAAAGAAGGCCCATGTCCGGACCTAAGCCCGAGACTAAGTGCTTTTGCAGAATGGAACTAGTCCGGAAGGGAACCACCCCAAGTATTTGGTGGATAAGAAGGATGGCAAAGTGAACAAGAGTATATTTGATATACGTTATTGATGTGGCCTTTACTAGTGTTTATAGTAGCCCCTAGTATTTGATACTTGTTCTTTCTAAGATTAGTAACTCAAACAGAGTTACTAATAAAATGAAACTAGTTAAAGGGAAATGGCGATGAGTGTTGGAAGTAGTTCCAAGATTTATATGATCATCATCGCACACCCCTAACTATCGGGATTAGTGTTGAACCTAAATAAATGTTATTTGGCGCTTATTGAGCATGAATATGATTTGATCATGTTTATTGCAATACTGTTATTCATGTGTTAGAGAATAATTATTGTTCGCTTACATGAATAAAACCTTCTATGGTCATACACCCAATGAAAATGGTTTGTTGGATCTCGATCGTTGGACACATATTCATAATATTGATGCCAAAAGATGCAAAGTTAATAATGATAGTGCAACTTATTTGTTAATCGCCGCTTAGGTCATATTAGGTAAAGCGATGAAGAAACTCCATGTGATGGGATTTTGGAATCACTTGATGCTTGTAACCATGCCTTTGGGCAAGATGACTAAAGACTCTTCCTTCCTAACAATGGAGCGAGCAAATGACTTATTGGAAATAATAATACCGATGTATGCGGTCCGATGAGTGTTAAAGCTCACCAAGTATCGTTATTTTCCGACCTTCACAGATGATTTGAAGATATGGGTATATCTACTTGATGAAACACAAGTTGAAACATTTGAAAAGTTCAAAGAATTCAGAGTGAAGTGAAGAATCATCGAAAAGAAAATAAAAGTTTTACGATATGATCGCAGAGGAAAAAATTTGAGTTACGAAGTTTCCTTCGCTAAAACAATGTGAAATAGTTTCACTACTCACGCCACCGGAACACCACAAAGATAATGGTGTGTCCGAACGTCAGAATCAGACTTTATTTGATATGGTGCGATCTATGATGTCTCTTATCGATTTACCAATATCGCTTTTGGGGATGTTAGACAACGCATTCACGCTTAATAGGGCACCATCTAAACCGCTGAGATGACACCGATGAACTATGGTTTAGCAAAGAAACCTAAGTCGCCGTTTTTAAAGTTTGAGTTGTGATGCTTATGTGAAAAGTTTCAATTTAAGCTCGAACCCAAACCGGAGAAGGCCTTCATAGAATACCCAAAGGTAACTATTGGGTACACCTTCTATCACAGATCCGGCAAGTTTTTTGTTAAGATGGATCCTTTCTAGAGAAGAAGTTTCTCTCAAAGAAGTGAGGGGAGGAAAGTAGAACTTGATGAGATTCAGATTGCCCCTTATTGGAAAGTAGTTCATCACAAGAAATTTCTTCGTGACAACTACACCAATTAGTGAGGAAACTAATGATGATGATCATGAAGTTCAGATCAAGTTTTAATAACCTCGAGGTCAACCAGGTAAAATACGCACGAGTGGTAAGGTAATCTTATTCAAGCATGTTATTGACCATGGGAACCTACAAACTATGAAGAAGCGATGGTGAGCCCAGATTTCGCAAAATGGCTTGGAAGCCATGAAATCAGATGGGATCCATGTATGAGAACAAAGTATGGACTTTGATTGACTTGCTCAATGATCGCCAAGCCATGTTTAAATAAATGGATCTTCAAGAGGAAGACACAGATAGTAGTGTTACTATTTAAAAGCTCGACTTGTCATAAAAGGTTTTCGACAAGTTCAAGGTGTTGACTACAATGAATTTTTCAACTGAAGCGATGCTTAAGTCTATCCGAATCATTTAGCAATTGCCACATTTTATGAAATCTGCAAATGGATGTCAAAACTACATTCTTTAGTGGATTTATTAAAGAAGAGTTGTATATGATGCAACCATAAGGTTTTGTAAATCCTAAAGGAGCTAAAAAATGTGCAAACTCCAAGGATCCATCTATGGACTGCAAGCATCTCGAGTTGAATAAACGCTTGATAGTGTGATCAAAGATAGGGTTTTATATGACTTTTTGGAGAAGCCTCGATTTACAAGAAAGTGAGGGGAGCACTACAAGATTTTATAAGTATATGGAATGACATATTGTTGATCGGAAATAATGTAGAATTACTCGAAAGCATAAAGGAGTATTTGAAAGGAGTTTTTCAAAGAAGGACCGGTGAAGATATATTGAGCATCAAGATCTATAGAAATAGATCAAGACGCTTGATAAGTTTTTCAATGAATACATACTGACAAGATTTTGAAGTAGTTCAAAATGGAAATCAAAGAAAGAGTTCTTGCCTGTGTTAAAGGTGTGAGATTGAGTAAGACTCAAAACCCCACCACGGGAAGAAGAAAGAGAATGAAAGTCCCCTATGCATCAGCCATAGGTTCTATAAAGTATGTCATGTCAGGTACTGGATCTATTGCATACCCTACCACTAAGCTTGGAAAGGAGTGCAATAGTGATCTAGGAGTAGATCAATGGACAAGGTCAAAATTATCCTTAGTATAATAAGGATATGTTTCTATTATGGAAGTGAAAAGGTTCCGTTTAAAAGGTTACGCCGATGCAAGTTTTAACACTAATCTAGATGACTGAGTCTCAATCTAGATACATATTGAAAGTGGAGCAATTAGCTAGAGTAGTTCCGCAAGAGCATTGTAGACATAGAAATTTGAAAATACTTACGGCTCGAATGTGATGCATCTGGACTAAAATTATCTCACAAGCAAAACATGATCACACCTTAGTACTCTTTTGGGTGTTAATCACATGGCGATGTGAACTAGATTATCGACTCTAGTAAACCCTTTGGGTGTTGGTCACATGTCGATGGAACTATGGGTGTTAACCACATATAGATGTGAACTATTGATGTTAAATCACATGGTGATGTGAACTAGATTATTGACTTAGTGCAAGTGGGAGATCAAGGAAATATGCCCTAGAGGCAATAATAAAGTTATTATTTATTTCTTATATCATGATAAATGTTTATTATTCATGCTAGAATTGTATTAACCGGAAACATAATACATGTGGAATATATAGACAAACAATATGTCACTAGTATGCCTTCTATTTTACTAGCTTGTTAATCAAAGATGGTTATGTTTCCTAACCATGAACAAGGAGTTGTTATTTGATTAACAAGGTCACATCATTAGTTGAATGATCGATTGAATGACCCATTCCGTTAGCTTAACACTTGATCGCTTAGTATGTTAATGCTTTTTCATGACCCATACATGTTCCTATAACTATGAGATTATGCAACTCCCGCTTAACGGAGGAACACTTTGGTACTACCAAACGCCACAACGAATCGGGTGATTATAAAGGAGTACTACGTGTTCTCCAAAGGTACTTGTTGGGTTGGCGATTTTGAGATTAGGTTTTGTCATCCGATTGTTGGAGAGGTATTCCGTGCCTTTCGGAATGCACATCAAAGCCTTTGTGCATTAAACTAATGAGTTAGTTGTAAGATGATTTATTAAACAGTAAAGAGATTCAACCTAACAGATTGAACTAGGTATTGGATACCACGATCGAATCTCCAAGTAACATACCGATGACAAAGGGAACAACGATGTCGTTATGCGGTTTCACCGATAAAGATCTTCAGAATATGTAGGAACCAATATGGGCATCCGGTTCCGCTTATTGGTTATTGACCGAGAATGGTTCTAGGTCATGTCTACATAGTTCTCGAACCCGTAGGGTCCGCACGCTAAGGTTTCAAGGATGCTTATATTATGAGTTTATGAGTTTTGATGTACCAAGGAGTTCGGAGTCCCTGGATGAGATCGGGGACATGACGAGGAGTCTCAAATGGTCGAGACGAAAGATCGATATATTGACGACTATATTCGAGTTCGGAAAGGTTCCAATGATTCGGTATTTTTCGGACCTTGGAATTGCCGGGAGTATTGGGCCTTATTGGGCCATAGGGAATAGAGGAGAAAGGCCAAAGGGAGGAGGCCTCCCCCTCGGTCCGAATTAAAGGGGCGAGCCCCCTTCCTTCTCCTTTCCCCTTCCCCCCTCTCCTACTCCAACAAGGAGGTGGAATCCCATTAGGACTAGGGAGTCCTAGTAGGACTCCACCCATGGCCCGCCCCTCCTAAGGGCCGGCCTCCTCCTCCCTCCCTTTATATACCAAACCCCATGGACACACAAGTTGATCTACATTTTCTTAGCCCAGGGTGCCCCTTCCACCATATTCCACTTGGTCATATCCGCTGAAAGCTTAGGAGAAGCCCCGAGGGGTCATATCGTCATGAGCTTAGGCGAAGCCCCCTGGTGGAGCATCAACATCGCTACCACGCCGTCCGGGTCGACGGAACTCATCCCGACACTTTGGGATCGAGTCCGGGATCGCCATCGAAATAACGGGCGTAACTCGGAGGTGCCGGACGCTCTGCTTGGATCGGTCGGATCGTGGAGACGACACTCATCAACCGCGTTGTTTTAACGCCTCGCTTGGTCCACGAGGGTACGTGGACACACTCCCTCCGCTGTTATGCCATCACCATGGTCTTTGGGATCAGGAAATTTTTTGAAATTACTACGCCCCCAAAACTTGGCTCGCAAGTAGTTGATCCCTTGGCTCACCTCCATGTACCTGATCACAATAGAGTCTCCAATGAGGTAGTAGCCATGTCCCGTGAGTAGGAAGAGGGAGTTCAGAGGAGCGAATTCAACCTTATCTTTCGATAGCCTTAGCTCTGCCTTGTCATGGGTCCTAGGGGTTGAGGGAGTAGGCACCCCATGGGGATGAGCGAGGGATGCCCGATCACATGATGACGTCCCAAACCTATGTTCCTCTTAGACTAGCTTAGGGCCTCCTTCGATCCAAGAGGACGCCACACGGGAATCAAACCAGTTGGATTTTGCATTTGAAGCGTGTGACCGGCAACCAAACATGCACATGATGAAGTCTAAACCTGCCCTTCCTCCAACCGGCTTTGGAGTCCCGCTTCAACCCAGAGGATGCCACCCGGAAACCAAACCACCGGATTTCACATGCCGGATGCGTCAAAAGCGATCCAAGCAACCAAACACAAACATGATGAAGTCCGAACCCACGCCCTCAAAGGCTAAGGGCCTTTTGCATCCGAGGACCCACACGGGAACCAAACCAGCTGGATTTTGCATGCCGGAAAGAGCCAAAGGATCCAAGCAACCAAACACGCACATGATGAAGTTCCAAACCTTGGCTCCTTCCCCAGAGGCCTCCTTCGGATCCGAGAGGAGGACGGAACCAAACAAGTTAAATTTTTGCCGCCGGATGCAAGCCAAAAGTAAAAGCAACCAAACACACACATGATGATGTCCGGACCCCCTTTCCTCCGCTCAGAGGCCTCCTTTTGCATCCGAGAGGACGCCACCGGGAACCAAACCCTGGATTTTGCATGCCGAATGCGAGCCAAAGCATCCAAGCAACCAAACACGCACATGATGAAGTCCGAACCCGGCCTTCCCCATCCGCCAGGGTCCTTTGCATCCGGAGGACGCCACACGGGATCCAAACAAGTGGATTTTGCATGCCGAGGAGCCAAAAGCACCCAAGTAACAAAACCGACATGATGAAATCCGACCTTTGCCTTCCCTCACCGCTCAGAGGGCCCCTTCGATCCCGGAGGACGCCGACGGAACCAAACAAGTTGAAGTTTGATGTCGGATACCAAAGCACCTAAGCAACCAAACACGCAATGATGAAGTTCAAACTCCTGCTCCTCCACCGCCGAGGCCTCCTTTTGCATCCGAGAGGCCCGACGGGAAAAACAAGTTGAAGTTTGATGGGACGCGAGCCAAAAGCACCCACGCAACCAAACACGCACATGATGAAGTCTCAAACCTCCTTCCTCACCGCTCAGAGGCCCCTTTCGGATCGAGGACGCCGACGGGGAACCAAACAAGCTGGATTTTTGTCCGGACGCGAGCCAAAAGAACTCCACCAACCAAACACGCACATGATGAAGTCCGAAACCTGGTTCCTCAAACCGCCTCGGGGCCTTTCGGATCCAGAGGACGCCAGACGGAACCAAACAAGTGGATTTTGCATGCCGGACGGAGCCAAAGACCTAAGCAACCAAACACGGACATGATGAAATCCAAACCCGCCCCGTCCTTTTCATCCGAGGACGCCACAAAAAAACCCTGGATTTTGCATGCCAAATGCAGCCAAAAGGATCCAAGCAACCAAACCGCACATGTTGGAAGCAAACACAATGCCAGCCGAGGCCGCCCCAGTTTTGTGCATAAGAGGGTCACCATAGCTACACCCCACAATCAACGGAGTCTGTTCACGCCCGGCAGCTGGGCCTGCCTCCTCCGCCGCCATGACCATCACGAAAGGGCGGCCCCGAGGCTCTCACGCATGATGGCATGTCAATAAAAAATATAAAAATGAATGACCAAAAGAAGAAGAAAATAAGGTGGACGAATACTACCGGGAAGCAAGGAAAATGCGGAATTTGCTATTTTTTGTTGATATAATAATGCAAGAGAATGTTTTGTTGGTTCACACCGGGCCGGAGAATTCGGGAGGAACTAGTGGTCGCCCACTTGTGGGAAAAGAGGACGGGATGGACGAGCACGCCGAAGGGGGAACGAATTTTGGGCGAAGATGGCCGCCCGACGCCCGCTTCCCATTTTCTTCCTTCCCCGCTGGATTTTGACTTTTCCCACCGCGATTTGGCTAACGTCAGGGCCCAAATCCTCCGTGAAAACAATTTTCTTGAGGCTCGGCCCTCAAAAAAATATTTCGAGGCTCGAGCCGTTCGTCGGCGCGTGATTCTCCAACCGATCCGATCGATCGCGCTCCGGCCGTTCGGCTCACGAAACAGCCGCGTGATTTGATTCTCTCAACAGTCAGACGAGTCCCTCAAAAAAAAAAGTCAGACGAGAAGCAAGCGATCATCGGGGCTGCCGGTGCCGTTTATTGTGTTAAATGAGCCTGGTAAACAGTTTTTTTCGGAAAAACGTGTACACAAATTGTGTGCACTAAAATTTCGACACGACAATTGGAAAAGATCGGGTCACGGGTGAACGGACGAGCTGCTTGATTGTCGGCTCCAGTCGAGCTTGCATCGTGAATGGTTTTTTTTCGAGCTGCAATGACTACAGAGCATCGATTGGGTCACGCCAAACTTTATTATTGCTTTGCCGGCGTGCCCCACCTGCGTGCTCGGTGTCGCACCCACTAGGCGGGCGGCGTCCCTTGGGCCACCCAAAGGCCAGCCAGCGTTACCAATATTTTTAGTGAGACTGAGGCCAACTCCACCGCACAACCCTAAATCTACGCAACCATTTTATCCGGATTTTGTCCGGTAGGATGCGAAGAAATAGAGAAAAAACGCCGGACGAGGCCGGACAAACTTGCTTTATTATTGTCTAGGGCATATTTCCAACAAAACCGCCCGGCAACGCCGATGATGACAGAACCGGAACGCCGAAAGTTTGGCGGCAGATCGGGCGATCCCATGGTTTCCCTTGCCCGACCAAAGGCATCAGCCGAAGGCCCTTGGGAAGTGGAAGAAGTGGCGAGGGGGAAGAAGATCGACGGGGGAGGCGGTTGAGCAGCAAGTAGATGGTTGCCGTGGAACCCGGAGGTAGCGCGCGAGCGCCATCAGTGGACGAGCCCCTCACCGGAGGTGCGAAAAGGGCGGGGCGGCGAACGACGGACCACGGGACGCGAAGACGCCCGCTTATCCGCTTTCAGACCAAACCGAAAGAATTTTGGCCCGAAAAAAAGGAAAAAGGACACAGACGGACGAACATCCGATGCTCCCATGGCGGGGCGTTCGATTTGTTCCGTTTTGCTAAACGGACACAAACCCAAACGGACGATTAGGGGTCGATTTGGGGTTGGCCTGACACGAGCTGGCCACTGTGGTTAATAATTATTTTATTTTAGTGTAAAAACAGTACGTAGCAGCGAGCAAGGAGAGCCAGATCTAGCCCGCGCCGTGCCAGGACGAATGAATGCGCCTGGCCCCACACGTCAGCTGGCTACAGCCGGGTTAACATGTGAGCGTAGTCCTCCGCCCACGCGGTTTCACACGTAAGCAATGACGGTAGAGGAGAGAGTGAGGGCTCACTGAAGCTCAGCAGCTCTTTCTCTTCTCAGCTCAGCCAACAAAAGGCATGATGTACTACGTATTTAGCAAAATTATCACTAGTAGTAGTTGTATTTGGGAAAGTATTTTGTGTTATTATATATATATACGAGTAGTATTTATGGTCAACGATGAAAATCCCTGATTGATTCGGGACAAAATTATTATTCCCCGATTTAATAATTACTAGTATTTGCAAAAAATTGATTTAATAGTAATTACTAGTAGTTGCCAAAAATGATTTAATTAGTTGCCGAAAGAAAAGATCTCGCAGTATTACGCTTACGAAAAATCATCTATAATTAGTTGAGAATTTTTATTTATGGTTGGAAACCGTCCATCCAGCGCGAGATCGACTGTTCTCCATGTGCCCCCGCCTATAAGTAGTCGGTGTAGCCAGAGGAGAAAAGGGTACCAGCTAGCTCATATCCAAAGGACTCGGCACCTACCCAACCTCATGAAGTGGAGCTCAACCTCATGGCCATGGCCACCAAAGCTCGGCTCCTGCAAACCCTCTCAACATCTTGGCCATGGCCTTGGCCTCCTCCGGCCAATCCCTCTCGGCCTCATGGCCTTCCTCTGAAGCTCACAAGAGGCCGATTTGGATCATAGGCTCGATGGAAAAGGTGAGGATTTCTCTTAATTTTCCACATATATGCAATTCACCCAACTATACTCACAAATTTGTCCATGTATGAACACGGACAGGTTTGGTTCATCAAGAGGGGAGTGAACATCAATCAAGGTTTGGTTCTCTTACTTGGGCAAATTCATTCAATTTGTTTTTTGATACATACTACTAAAGTATGGAACCCATTCGTCATCTTATTTGCAGATAAAGGGAAGCGATGAAACCGCAGCACGAGCCTCGTCATTCCGGCCAACCCACCGCGTGGTCGAGCCGGAATCAAATCGACCACGAACCAGAGCGACTGCGCAGCCCACCGCGCGGTCCAACCCCGAACGCAATCGACCCCGAGCCAAGCCAGAGCGAGGGCAGCCCACCGCGCGGTCGAACCCCGAACGCAATCGACCACGAGCCAGAGCGACCGGGCAGCCCACCGCGCGGCGGAACCCCGAACCCCGTATATAACCCCCCGCCTCCCGCAACCCTAGCCACGCCATCTCCTCCTCCGATCTAAACCCCAGCGCCGCCGCCGCCACCGCCCCCGCCCCATCCTCCGCCGCCGCCGCCGCATCGTTCCGGCGACATGGCGACCAGGTTAGCGGCTCCCCGTACTCCCTCGTCCGATCCGTTCATCGATCTGTTGGGTATGTTATCAGATCTGACTCTCCTTTTGTCCTTCTCAGGGGAAAAGCGGACGACGCCCGGCGTCCAAGAGGGCGCCTTTCCGGAAGGGGGGAAGGGCTATGCGGCAGGCCGCCACGGCACCGAGGGGCATCACCGCCTCCCAGATCCAGTCCGCCGATCCCAAGATCCATTCCTGTGGCGAGCCCAAGATCCCGTCCGGCAACTACGTCGGCGTCGGCACGATGTTTCGCCGCCGGCGGCCCGCCGGCGTCGACCACCAGGCCATGGTCGCCGCCCGTTACTTCTGTAGCATCTACCACCAGGCCATCAAGCCACCTGCTCCGTCTATGTTCCAAGGTATAACCGTGCTTGTCTCCTTCTGATTAGTTCATGGAATTGTAGTCAAGCATCCTGGGTTGTGGTGTTGAAGTTACTCATGGTTACTGGTCTGATTGATATATGTGCTACTATGTAGCAACTGACATATAATTGCTACTCCATATATTACGTTTTCTTTCTAGATTATACAATGTAGACCCCACATGTAAGTGACACAAAGGGGGCATATGATCAAAGGCGCGGAACTGGGGGTTTATTGTGTATTTTCCCCAAAATGTCTTCATATCTTGATAAAGAGGCAGTGCTCCTCATGTTGTCTTAGGTCTAGCTTTCATAGTGCATCTATATGCTTTTATGATTGATAAAAATTGACTTCTATGACTCATTAGTGAGTCAATTTGTCAGTCATTAGTGAGTCAATTTGTTGTTTTGTCAATTTGTCAGTCATTAGTGAGTCAATTTGTCAATTTTTTGTTAACTTCTATGACTCATAATAAGTGAGTCAATTTGTCAGTGAACAGTGTTGAGAGTGGTCACAATGGGCAAGAACATAAGCCAGTAACTAACCCACTTCCTTAGACTATGTTACTACCTCCATAGGGGTAGGAACATCTATGTAGTGTCATGCAACGATGTATTTATTAGGTTAATACACTCATTGTTTCTCGGAGTGTGGATGTTCCAAACTTAGTTTACCACAAGCATCTCTCTCTTCATTAAATATGTGCCATAAGCAAAGTTGTATTGGAGTGTGGATGTTACTCTTAAGTTCCTCCCCATTGTGACCAGCCTAAGGGATCCACAGTGCTTAGAGGCTGGCTTGCCTCTAAGCTTGGCCCCATGTCCTGTAGTAAAACTTGGCTCAAAAGGGAGTGTGTAGACATATTCTCTTAAGGTGTCCCCACATACGAGTAAAATATTTGATTCTTCAACCGATTGTGTCTCATCTCTTTGCATGGCCATCACTCTTTCTATCCATGACATGTGTTGTTAGCTGATTATTTTTAGTCCAAAGCAAGAACTAGAGGCAGCCTCCAAGCTTGGCCGATGCCAAGGATTTTGGCTTAGAGGCGCATGCCCACAGTGTATAGCGCCTGCCTCTAAAGGCTTAGAGGCTGCCTTAGAGGCAACAAAGCACAACATTGTGTATGCTCTAATAAATTGATCAACTTTTATGATTGATAACAAATTGTTTTGATTGATATTTGTTTCAATTTGTTGTAATTGTCATCCAATTACTTGCAGTTTAGTTCATCTTTCCTCATAGTTCAATTTTTGTTCTACTCAGATTGTAGTTGTTTGCAGTGCCCACTGATTTTTGTGATGACGTTGTTACCCTCGTATGTTTGAATTTGTTGCTTTTATTCCGCCCTGATGTTTACTGTTTCATACTCAGGACTGTGCAAATCCCAGTTGTGCTGCAATCACCTCGTGAGCATCGAATTGTCAGCCTATTTCAGAACTGTGTGAGGAGGGTCCGGTAATGGGGAGGAGAAGCTTATTGCACTACTCGACAGGCGTGAGGACCGTGAAGAGAAGAAAAGATGGAAGAGGAACGACTGAAACTTGAGAAGGATAGGAAGAAATTGGAGGAAGATAAGTTGAAGTTTGAGCAGTATAAGAAACAGTTTCCCCAGATACCACTTGTCATGGAAGGAGAAAAGAAGCCAACGATGCCTGCTTCGATCTCAAACAAAATTGAGACAGCTGAGAAGAAAATCACTGTAAGTGTTTTACAGTTCCACCATTGTTGAATATCGGGCCTTTTGAGCTTGTTTTAGGTTTCATCGGCACAGTTTGGTTCTTTAAATGGCAGTATACATAGTTGTAGATACATGTTTGGTAACCATGAGATACATGCCATGTTAGGTTCTCTTCAGGGATAGTAAATCATGCAAGCCTATTACTTTGTTTACTTCATTGCTTTCTTGGATTGCTATGCTGTTGCAACTTATTTTAGTTCTTAATGAGCTTGCATTCTTGTTCCAGCTTTTTTAAAAGGTGATCACTTCCCCAACTAAAGCAGAGCAGTTGGTGAAAACAATACAAGAGAATGCTGAAGTAGTGAACAACAGGCTTGAAACTATGGATTCTTATCAGAAAGCGAAAAAGGTCGTTCGTGCTGCGGTAACTGGTGGGTGTTCTTCTTTAAAGAAGAAATCAAGGAGTTCATAGGGCTGCGAGGTGGTGGGGTTCTTCAGAAGTCTCTGCCGGCTGGGAGGAATCCAATGGCGAAGGAAAGAGCGGTGGCCTGGTTCCTAAGGTCGAGAATGGCGCGGTGGATGGAGCAACAGTCACCAAGGTGGGCTCTCCGCAGAATGGGCTGGGGAATGGAGGCAAGAACATAGGAGCTGCACCTGGAGCTGGCGCACCTGCAGTGGAGCTGTCGGTGCTGCAGCACCTGGAGCTGGCGCACCTGCAAGTGGAGCTGTCGGTGCTGCAGCACCTGGTGCTGGCGCACCTGCAAGTGGAGCTGTCGGTGCTGCAGCACCTGGAGCTGGCGCACGCGCACCTGCAAGTGGAGCTGTCGGTGCTGCAGCACCTGGAGCTGGCGCACCTGCAAGTGGAGCTATCGGTGCTGCAGCACCTGGAGCAGCTGACTCTGCAACTGCAGCAGGGTGCTGGTGGCGCGACTGGAACTCCGGGGAGTTGCACCCAAGGGCGAGTGACCCAGCCATCCATCGCCCTGGGTGTGGGGATATCATTGGTAGCCTGAGACATTTAACTGCCTGTTTCTTAGACTTTTGGGCATTATGTGTTATGAGCTATGACTTCTTGGTATTCTGGCTTATGTTTGGGCATTATCTGTCATTCTGGCTTATGTTTGTATCTGTCATTCTGGCTTATGAGTATCTGTTGGTAGCTACATGTCGTTGTTAGTCTTGTCATTGATTGTCAATGACAGCGACGAGTTTATATTCCTCCGTTCCCAAATAATTGTCTTTCTACCATCTCAAAGGACTACAACATACCGGATTTTGGTATAGCTTGAAAGATAGATTCACTCATTTCCTTCCCATATAATACTGTCAAATCTCGAAAAGAAAATTTTAACGGAGGGATAATTGGGGCCAATGCTTTGTTCGAACTATGGAGCGCAAACTATTCGAGTTGATTTACATGGTACTCCCTCGTTTGTGTTTTCCATTGGGAAATAAATGTGGCAACCAAAGTTCTTCAGCAATTGGAACAAAAGCAGAGGAAGCATGTACAAAAGCATGAACCACTAAACAAAGCTAATCCAAACATCAACGTGTGCATCAGGGCGGCTTCCACAACCGCCGGACTAGCTAACGACAAAAAGAAACAATGGAAAAAAGAGCAAAGGGTTCTTCCGGCCCCACCACGACCCTCATCCTCGACCTCACCTCGGCTCCCGCCCCAAATGCCTCTTTAACCGGGCGCCCCCACCCTTCTCTCCTTTTTCCCACCTTCATCCACTGGGCCTGGTCGGCCATGGAGGTCCGGGTCCACCCATGGATGGGGGCAAAACCTAGCCCCACACCCACCCATGGATGGATGGGAAGGGAATGCCGGCCCTTCTCTTGGTGCTTATGATGGGGGTCCTCGATGCCGGGACGGGTTGCAAGACGAGACGCCTAAAGGTATTTACGCCCCATCCTCCTCCACCCCTCACCTCATCTTCTTCTTGTTCGGATTTGTCGATTTGGTTTGTGCGGTTGGTTTGTGCAGGCGGGTGTGACGGAGGAGCACCATGGCGGGGCAGGGCCATCTTCCCTACCAAGTGAGCCCAACTCTTTTTCCTGGACAGCTCAAGAATTGACATTTGTCAAGAACCCGCAACAGAACCAAAAGAATGATATAACTACTTTGGTGATTCCTTTAAGATGGCAACGGACATGAGAGAAAGATAACTTGTCATTTGAGATGCCCCTAATTCAATTTTATATCGGCTGAACTTTCTCAAACTATTATGTATATCATCTTAGTAATTGAGCTAAACAAACTGCCATGGTATTATCAGCTGGTTGCAAAATGAGAAAAGCAACACATGCATGAAGAATAGTAGTGAATATTACACATCTTACCTCTCATATTTGTTGATCTGACCTTGGCACCACCCAACGGAGGATGAAGGAAGAGCCCAGCTGCAGCCAAACTTTGCTCCACATTCCCTTGTAATCATGTTAGATATGAGTACCAGGGAGCCCTCCTAGCCATTCTTTATTATTTGGTACAAATTATATGATTATTAATGCAAACCCATGTTACTTGTTTATTCTTTTGAGTGATGGTTGTTTAACCAAAATGTCTCAGCTCTTTAACATGCTAACATGTTAAGTTTCTTCCCAGATGGTGCAAGTACAGAAGGAGCAGAAGATTTCATGCATGAGTGATGCTTGCTTAACTTAACTTAATTTCTGTTCACTAAGATGGATTAAGCCTGGGTGGAGGTAGCAGTTGTGCAGGGTTGATGTGGCAAGCTAGAAGTTAATTCTGAATTGTGATATGTTATTAATCATGCCCGCAGTTTCTCATATATTTCAGTTTATAGGAATCTTAATAGCATAACCATCTCTTGTTGCCACGCATTGAAGGAACCAACCAGGGAGTGTGTAGTCTCGGGGCGTGAGGAAGCAGGGATGGTGACCTGATGAGGATAGGAGGAGGTTAATGGGGCAGGTAGCCAGGTAGCAACCTAGAATCTCTTCCTAATTTTTATCATATTTTTGTTTAGTACCACAAAGATAAGCATCTCTAATTCTTCTCTAAATAGGTAAGCATCATAGGCAGGGGACGAGGAGGACGTTGAAAATGATTTTGGGGTGGTTTTTTTCCCACTGCTGCTTGGTTAGATATATCTTCGATAATGCAGTGTGTTTCAATTTCGTGAGTTTGACCTCTTCGAAAGCTTTTCAATTACAGGTCTGTCTCCATGGATGGATGGTCACATGGGAGTAATAAATTGACTAGCTATGAAGATTTGGGATTGACAAAACACAAAATGATCCAGTTGGTGGAACTATTGTAGAACTACTAAAGGAGGTAAGTTTTACAAGAGGACTATTTGACAGGAAAAAACAAGTCTACGGGTAGCCAAGTATTCTTGATTGAAAATCTGCAAGTAGTCAAGTAGTCTTATGAAAGGCCATTCTAGAGGATCTTTGCTTGTTGTAGCCATATCAGTTTACCTCTATTTTTTGCCAGTAGCTAGCACTGTATTTTATTTCTCTTTGTGGCTTTGGTGAGGATTTTCCTGCCGGCTCTTTTTCTTGTACCAAATTAACTCTTTTGACTCTGATGCTTTAAGCTTGTTATAATAAATGTTGAGAGGATATTTCAAAAAATGTTGTGCATTGCTTTTGCAAACAAGAACGAGAAATGGGCGTCACCGGCACCGCCCAACTGTCATTAGCCGCTTAACTTGACATGCATTTAAGAAATATCAGTTTCACTTGTCACCCGACCTTGGAAAATCATTTAGTAGAAGTGATTGATGCTCGAGTATCGACTTGAGTACCTAACAGTGCACATGATCATAATACTATTAGCTGTATCTTCCAATTACGTGATTGATGTTGCATTTCGGTAATGCTCCATGCTTATATTTGTTCTCATGACAACTTAGTTATAGATTTTTAATAATGAAATGGTACAATATCGAAGCGATTTGGAGGCCACATGTACCTGTAGCACGCCAAGATGACTGGCGCAGGTCATGTTTTCTCCATTCTCCTCCTCTAGCCCCCTCTAGATTCCATTGTAGCTTTTATGTGAAAGAGGCTAGATCATGAACATCTGGGTGAGCTTTTTGTGCTACTTTTATTTTTAGAGTGATTACCAGTACTGCAAATGTCGGCACATACTTTATTTATTTTGTGATGCACTTAGCTCAGATATTTTTCTTTTGTTTAGATATAATTTCAACAAGTGACCCTGGAATTGTTTGTGTTTGCAACAAATACATATTTTTTCGTTGGCTGATATTACGCCTTTGTGATCATGTGAGATATTTTACTAGATGTTTAGTACTCCTCCGTAAACTAATATAAGGGCTTAGATCACTAATAGTTTGCAGAGGAGTACAACCCTATTTTGCAAAAAACAAAGTACTGCCCTTCATTTTATTGAACTTGGCAAGAAAAGTTGTTTAGTTATCTTAAAATTGCCTCCAGATGATTATTCAATGCATGCTGGAAGAAGCTTTATAGTGAACTATCAAGCGTTGTTAACTCATTTGGCTTTTGTTCATGTTTTTCAGACACTTGGTCAGCCTCATGTCTAATTCTATCAGATGTATCAGCTAAACTGAGCCACTTCACTGAATATATTAGCCCATGAGGCTCCTAGCCATTTTTTTTTCTGAAGATACATGTCATTTTTTTTTTGCCTTTTATGTTTCAAATTTAGCAATTAATATGTTCCCATGAAATTAACCTTTTCTTCTTTGTTAGTTATCATCTTCCATGAATATTCGCTCCATCTATCTGTTCTTCTAGCTCAAATTGAATGTGGGATAACTATCTTTCCTGCATCATAGGTTCTATCCTTCGATAGATTGTCGAAATATTCATCGGTTTGCTTCAAATCCTATTGATCCACCCCAAACGCATGCTCTAAAGCTTTTACTCTATGGGAATCATTTTATCAGAAACTACAGCTATCATGCTTCAAACTGACTGGTTTTATTCATAATTTGCTCATGCCTGATATATTCTTTTCCTCTCAGCTGATTTGAGAAAAATGATCCACCTTGTAAGACTTCCATTATCAAAATCTATTGATCCGCCTTTAAGACTGGCCCTTCTATGTTAGTATATAAATCTATTAGTATCTATGGAACTACTAGGCTTGCTTCTACTTTATGAATGGGCACTCTTCCTGCTGTAGTTATATTGTCGGTTTCGGGTTGGTGTTACGCCCCACAACCAGAGGCTGGCGGTTTAGGGCGGGGTATCAACCTTGATCGGTGTCCTGTTTTTCTTTGGTTTTTATTTTTGTTATGACTAGTGTCCTGTTTTTTTAATAAATTGCATTGAACGACCAAGCTCGATGGATGTCACGAACGTGTTGGTGATATTTGAGTGTCAATTATTTAGCCCTTTCAAAATTATATTTTGACTTCTTATAACATTGTCATTTTCATGTGTTACCAAGATTGCAAAAAGTAACTCGAATGGGCGGCCAACCCCGGCCCCCAGCCTTGTTGGGAGGCGCCACAAGGTGGCCCCAACCCCTAGTCAAATATCCTAATGCGAAGTGGTGCCTGCCTCTAGGTACTAGGACTAGGATTCATCTAGAATCTAATAACAACAACTTGGTTAATCATTTTGCTGACCTTGGGTCATGGGCCATTTGAGTTTCCTAATTGTGCCTGGCTCCACCTGCCGAGGCACGCTTATTATATGGGCCGTGCTGTGCTGGCCCGCGGTTGTAGCTTGCAGCCCAGGCATGGCCCAATTGCTAATCGGTCGGCCCACCAGCCCGCCAGGCTCACTAGGGCTATTTGATGCCAAGTTTTAGCCTATTTTTACCTGTTGGGCCATATAAAATATATAAAAAATCGGGCCGGGCTGCGTCGGCCAATGTGCTCCGCCTAGCACCCCAAGCATGGCCCAGGCGGGCTGCCCAGCCCATTTAGCCTTGGCGGGCCGTGCCGGGCGTGTTCCGGGGCCAGCCCATTTGGCCAGCTATATGTTGGATCAAGTTTCGTCCCAACATTTGGAGTCCGCCTTAATTCACAGGCTTTTGTGCTGCTGCTGGTTCTGCTCGTGAGTAAATTGCAAAAAATAATCATAATTGAAGACCCTATTTCAAAACAACATCACCTTTTGTTTTTTCTTTCAGTCAAAAATCACTGTTTTGGAAAAGCACTGCTTGCTCGAGAAGCAGCCGACTCTAAATCTGACCGGCGGGTCCCATTGTCAAGACGAAAGTGACGAACGGAAGAAAAAAGCGTTTAGTGACCAGTCAACCTCCTCTCGCCTCCTCAAAGATTTCGCCAAACACGCCACAGGCAACCCAGTGGCGAGTCCAAGGCATCCCGGGCTCGGAAGACGCCGCGGCATCCCACGAACGATAGTGTGGGTGCCGCCCCCCTCCTCCCCGGGTCGAGGTGGTTTCCACAGGATGGGCGGACCGCGGTCCGGCCCCGCCCGCCCGTCGGGAGTGTTGAACCTGACCGCGCCCACACAAGGAGGACAACCACTGACCGGTTCCGGTGACCACGACGCTAACGCCACAAGACGCCCCACGTTCCACGCACGCCGTGATCGCCCTTATCCTGTACAATATGTTGTAAAACCTTGTAGGACCTGTATCCGATGAATTTAAGCCCATGAGCTCTTCAGATGGAATATACAAGTGATTAATCCAACTTGGTATCGACGCTCGTTCCTACCTCTCGCCCCATGAGCATCCGACCCCTTTTCGTCGATCGCCCTTCGGGATGCCGACGCCGAGTTCATCCTACCGCCACCCCGGACCGCGCGGCCGCATTCGCCCGTGACCAGAGGCCCGCCATTCGCCGGCCTGGCCTCCCAGCCCGGGCCTCCGCCGCCCTCCCGTGGCGCCCACGCCGTGGTGCCCTACCGCCACGCCTCGCCATCACACCCCCACCCTTCCGTGTTCTTGGCCCTCCTCCTCAATGCACCACATCAACATCTGTTCGCTCATCCCCTTCAAGCTCAAAGATCGACGGGACAACTATCCGGTGGCGCCACTCTTCCGTTCGTTCCGCAAGTACCATGTCGAAGAGCACGCCCTCGAGGAGGTCGAGCCCGCGACGAGGACGCCGGGGAACGACGACATCACGCTGGTGCCGTGGATCTATGCCACGATCTTCGACGAGTTGTACGACGTGATCCCCGCCCAAGTCCAAGCGACCACCGCGGCAAAGGAGATCTTTCGCGATAACGCCCGGCCGGCCGGTACATCGGTGCCGGTTCCGGCCCACCGTCCACATGACCGCCTTCAAGATCGCCGGGCCGCCTCCAAAGCCGGTTCAACGGGCCGGTCCGAGCCGGTATCATCGCCGCCCGCCCGTGCGTTGGGCCATTGTTCTAGACGATACCCTCCGGGCGACGCCCTTCCCCGTCTCACCCGCTTGGGGAAACAACCGGAAGGGCGGCCGGGCCCTGGGCCCCCCACGACCCACATGTTGGCTCCCCCCAAGGGGCCTTCCCTCCAGCCCAACCCTTCGGTTTGTGGCTGGCCCAACCCACTGCGGATGGGGCATTACCGGGGGTCACTTCCCCTGCTTCCACAAAGAAGGCACTTGGTGCCGCCAAATGCCGCAGGCCCCCCACGCCCGGCCGGCCCCTGGGCCCAAGGACCGTGGCCCATCTTCTTCCACCAAGAAGGGACCAACAGGCATGATGGCCCATGCCTTTAATCTTCGAGGCACCACCCGGAGTGGCTCATGGACACGGGGCCACTAGCCACACCCGGCTCCTTAACCTCACCAAACTCATCTCCCTTTATCGCATCGCCCCTCCCAAAGGTTGGTGATGGTTCGACGATCCCCTTGCTACGGCTCCACTACTTTCTCCCCACCCCTTCCACCTCCATGACATCTTAATTTCCCTCAAATCATCAAAAACCTAATTTCCACCATTGCTTTACTAGAGATAATTTGTATTGTGTCTTGTGACCCCTTGGCTTTCTCCTGAAGGACATGGCAACGGGAAACTTCTCATGAGGTCCAATAGCCTGGAGACCTCTACCCGCTTTTTCCACAACATGGCGGTCCTCCGGCATTCTCCATTTCAAGCCAATGATCTTTGGCACTTTGCCCTGGACACCCTAGTCGTGCCTCTCTTTCCGCCTTTAGCAAATAACTTCTTTAGTTCATGTAAAAAAATTGCCGACTCCCATTGTGGTTGTTGTAAGCTTGGAAAGCATACACGCTTATCGTTTCACATTCAACTTCATCTACTACCGCCCTTCCATTATTCATTGTGATTTATGGACGCCTCCCCAATGCTCTTTTCTAGTTATCAATACTACCGTAGGTCTTAGACGACTTCACTCACTATTCATGCGTTTTCCTCAATGCAACAAACCAAGCGCCACCCTACAATGCTTTTTCGCCACGCCTCCACTCAATATAATGCCTCTATTAAATGTGTGTGGCAGACCACGGTAATTCCTCCTCCCCCTCCGGGATCACTTCTCATGCCTTGGTGTAGTCTTCGTTGGGATATCCATGGACACCTATGGGACCGGGAGGCCCTTGCTGGTTCGGGGGGATGCTACCTCTTGAGCATGGCTGGTTTTCCCTTGAAGAGGAAAAGGGATGCAGCAGTAGCGTAAGTATTTCCCTGTTTTGAGAACCAAGGTATCAATCTAGTAGGAGGATATACCAAATCCCCTGCACTCTACACAAACAAATAAGAACCTTGCAACCAACGCAATAAAGGGGTTGTCAATCCCCACCCACTTGCAAAAGTGAGATCTGATAGAGATAATCGGTAAAATTTTTGGTATTTTTATGATTTAGATTGGAAAAGTAAAGATTGCAAAATAAAATAGATTCGAAACTTATATGATGGAAAAGGGGCCAAATAGGTTTCACTAGTGGCTTTCTCAAGATAGCATAATCTATTGGGTGAACAAATTATTTAAAGCAATTGATAGAAAAGGATAGTTATGAGAATATCTACGCATGATCATGTATATAGGCATCACGTCCGTGTCAAGTAGACCAAACGTTTCTCATCTACTAGTATTACTCCAACACCGCTATCCAAAGATGCATCTAGAGTATTAAGTTCATAAGAAAGAGTAACGATTAGGCAAGATGAAATGATGTAGAGGGATAAACTAAAGCAATATGATATAAACCCCATCTTTTATCCTCGATGGCAACAATACAATGAAGGAAATATGCCCTAGAGGCAATAAAAAGTTATTATTTATTTCCTTATTCCATGATAAATGTTTATTATTCATGCTAGAATTGTTTAACCAAAAACTTTAAGTGTGAATACATAGAAAACATAATGTCACTAGTATGCCTCTACTTGACTAGCTTGAATCAAAGATGGTTAAGTTTCCTAGCCATAGACATGAGTTGTCATTTGATTAACGGATCACATCATTAGAGAATGATGTGATTGAGACCCATTCCGTTAGCTTAGCACTTGATCGCTTAGTATGTTCCTATTGCTTTCTTCATGACTTATACATGTTCCTATGACTATGAGATTATGCAACTTGCCACGGAGGAACACTTTGTGTGCTACCAAACATCACAACGGAATCGGGTGATTATAAAGGGTTTCAAGGTGTCTCCAAGGTACTTGTTGAGTTGGCGATTTGAGATTAGGATTTGTCATCCGATTGTCGAGAGGTATCTTCGGCCTCCCAATGTACATCACTATAAGCCTTGCAAGCAATGTGACTAATGAGTTAGTTGCGGATGATGCATTACATAACGGTAAAGAGACTTGCCGGTAAGTAGATTGAACTAGGTATTGAGATACCGACGATCGAATCTCGGCAAGTAACATACCGATGACAAAGGGAGCAACGATGTTGTTATGCGGTTTCGACCGATAAAGATCTTTGTAGAATATTGGGATCCAATATGAGCATCCGGTTCCGCTATTGGTTATTGACCGGAGACGGTCTCTCATGTCTACATAGTTCTCGAACCCGTAGGGTCCGGACGCTTAACGCTCGGGGTTTATTTATATTATGAGTTTATGTGTTTTCATGTGGGGTAGTCCGGAGTCCCGGATGAGATCGGGACAACGAGGAGTCTCAAATGGTCGAGATGTAAAGATATATTGACGACTATATTCGGACATCGAAAATGTACCGAGTGATTCGGTATTTTGGTACCGGGAGTTACGGAATTCAACCGGGAAGTATTGGGCCTTATTGGGCCATAAGGGCATAGAGGAGAGAGGCCAAAATGAAGGAGGCACGCCCCTCCGTCCGAATTGGACAAGGGTGCAAACCCCTTTTCCTTCTCCCTTTCCTTCTTTCCTTCTCTCCTACTCCGGAAAGGAAAGGGGAATCCTAAGGACTTGGGAGTCCTTAGGACTCCCCACACTTGGCGCCCCTCTAGGGCCTCCCTCCCTTCTTATATTTGGGTAGGGGGCACCTCTAACACAACAATTGATCATTGATCTGTTAGTCAAGGCGGTGCCCCCTCCACCATATTCCACCTCGGAATATCAGCGGTGTTTAGGCGGCCCCGCCCGGTAGATCATCAACACCGCCATCACGCCGCCGGGTTGACGGAACTCTCCCGCAAAGCTCCGGATCGGAGTTCGGGACATCATCGAAGCTGAACGGGCTGAACCCGGAGGTGCCGGACGCTCGGTACTTGATCGGTAGGATCGGAAGACGACGACATATCAAGCGCTAAGTTAACGCCTGCCGGGTTCAGGGACGTGGACAACACTCCCCTCTCCGTTATGCATCCCATGATCTTGCGGTGCGTAGGATTTTTTGAAATTACACGCCCCCAACAAGGGCATCCGAGCCTGGTTTTATGCGAGATGTTTGTGCACGAGTAGAACACCGGAGTTGTGGGCGAATAAGTCATACTGCTTACCAAAGATGTCATACTTTTGTTCGGGCGGTATTGTTGGATGAAGCGTCCGGACCCGACAACGCCAGACGCCACCCGAGACTGGTTTTACCGACGCGCTTTTGAATAGGTGGTTGGCGGGTGCCGGCTTTCCAACTTTAGTTGAACTGAGGGCTACCCGGTCCTTGAGAAGGTTAAACAACACTAACTTGACGAACTATCGCCGTGGTTTTGATGCGAGGTAAGAACGGTTCTTGCTCAGCCCATAGCAGCCACGTAAAACTTGCAACAACAAAGTAGATGACGCCTTAACTTGTTTTTGCAGGGTTGTTGTGATTGATATGGTCAAGACATGATGCTAAATTTTATTGTATGAGATGATCATGTTTTGTAACAGAGTTATCGGAACCGGCGGAGCCATATGGTTGTCGCTTATTGTATGCAATGAATCGCTTCGAATTGCTTTACTTTATCACTGCGGTAGCGATAGTCGAGAAGCAATAGTTGGTGAGACGACAACGAATGCTAGATGGAGATCAAGGTGTCGGCCAATGACGATGGTGATCATGAGGTTCTGAGATGGAGATCACACCACAAGATGATGATATATCATATCACTTATATTGACATGTGATGTTTATCCTTTATGCATCTTATTTTGCTTTGATTGACGATAGCATTATAAGATGATCTCTCACTAAATTTCAAGGTATAAGTGTTCTCCATGAGTATGCAACCGCAAGGGAAGTTCTTCGTGCCGAGACACCACGTGATGATCGGGTGTGATAGGCTCTACGTTCAAATACAACGGTGCAAAAACAGTTGACACGCTGAATACCAAAGTTAAACTTGACGAGCCTAGCAATAAGGATATGGGCCTCGAACACCAGACCGAAGGTCGAAGCGTGAATCATATTGTAGATATGATCAACATAGTGATGTTCACCATTGAAAACTACTCCATCTCACGTGATGATCGGACATGGTTTAGTTGATTTGGATCACGGATCACTTAGATGATTAGAGGATGTTTCAATGGGAGTTCTAAGTAATATGATTAATTGAACTTTAATTTATCATGAACTTAGTCCCATAGTATTTTGAAAATTATGTTGTAGATCAATAGCTCGTTGTTGCTTCCCTATGTTTTTTTTGATATGTTCCTAGAGAAAACTCGTTGAAAGATATTAGTAGCAATGATGCGGATTAGATCCGTGATCCGAGGTTTATCCTCATTGTCGCACAGGAGAATTATGTCCTTGATGCACCGCTAGGTGACGTATTGCAGGAGCAGATGGCACGTTATGAACGCTTATTAGCTCAATATGATGACTACTTGATAGTTTAGTGCACCATGCTTAATGGCTTAGAATCGACTTCAAAGACGTTGGAACGCCATGGACCATATGAGATGCTCCAGGAGTTGAAGAAATTACAAGTAAATAACCCAATTGAGAGAATGAAGTCTCCAACAAGTTCTATAGCTAAAAGATGGAGCAGAATTGCTCAACTATTGAGCATGTGCTCAGATTGTCCGGTACTACAATCGCTTGAATCAAGTGGGAGTTAATCTTCTAGATAAGATAGTGATTGAAGTTTTAGTCACCATCACCAAGTTACTAGAACTTCGTGATGAACTATAGTATGCAAGGGATGACAATACGATTCCCAGCTCTTCGTGATGTTGAAATCAATGAAGGTAGAAATTAAGAAAAGAGCATCAAGTGTTGATGATTGACAAGACCACTAGTTTCAAGAAAAGGGCAAAAGGAAAGAAAGGGAACTTCAACTAGAATGAAACAAGTTGTCACTCCCCGCCAAGAAGCCCAAAGCTGGACCAAAGTCCAAACCGAAAAGCTTACACTGTTTCGGGGGGTGCACATACCAAAGGATGGCTTATCATGGAGGGGCGGTAGAAAAGTCCGGTGCCTGAAACCGGATGAGGCAAGACATGCACGCCGCTAATCTTACCCATCTTCGGGCTTCTGAGGAGATAACACCCCACTGCTCCGGGTCTCATGGATGATCACTATGGCAAAGTGGGTACAAGATTGCTCCTTCAAATTGTTCTGAGGAAGGAGAAGGGCACGGCCTCTTTCCCTTCCTCTATGTGTGTGTGTGTCAAACTACTAGGTTCCAACCTTGATGGGTGCCTAGGGGTTTTATAGGCCTACCCCGGGGTTAATGGTAATCCCCGCTGGTCCCACTGCCGGCCCTTAAGTCCGCCTTTTCCCCGACTGGGGCCCCCGACTAGTGGGCCCCAACACGGTCCAACATGGGGGCCAATTTTGTCCGGCCACAAGGGGTTTGCCTCGGGTCAAAGCCGCTTTCCTAATGAAAGCTTTCGCGGGTCGGCAATAAAGCAACCGGCGGCGATCATTGTTGCCATTCCCGCCTTTGTTCGTTAATGGCGATGGAGCCCGTGGGAGGGCAGGCCGACTTGGAGGCCACCCAACGGGTCCGCCTTTGGGGCGCTCGCTGTTTTCAGATTCCTCCCGACAAAGGGGTCCCGCCTGCCTTCGGGTCGAAAACAAAGCCATCGTGGGTGGAACGCCCATGGTGCCGACGCCGGGCCGGGAACCAAGGGCCACAGACGGAGATCTCCGAGGTACGGGGCCTATGGCCATGTCGCCTTTTTGGGAGCGGGTGGGGACGGCCGCCGGGGCCTTATCCCATCCCGCCCGAGTCGCCAGGAGGAGGTGGAGGAGTTGGGGCCGATTTCTTGGCCGGTTTATCGGAAGTCGCCGGGCTTGGAGTCGGCTTGTCTTGAGGCCGCCTCGGGACTCGACCGGGAGGGGCCAACACTCCGACTCTCGGGGTTTCGCCTTGGGTCTTGAGGGGCCAGCCCGATGTTTTGAAAGGTCCAGGGCCTCGGGTTTCCCCGTGGCCCATTACTCGACAAGAGTCCCTGTCGGTGAGGCACCGAGGGCGATGTCGAGGAGCCTCAACAGTTTATCCTCCAATGGAAGAATTGGGCTCGGCTTGCCGCCTCTATCTTTGAGCCGATTAGCAAGTCGGCCTTTGCAGGAGGCCGTTTGCCCTCCTCAAATTTTCGGTCGCCGGGGATCGGGCGGCGGTTCGATAAGTTCGTGTTGCTCGCATGGGCCGCCACGGACGCCCACACGGGGGCCCCTTCCACGCCACAGGACAAGACAGGTCCACCAACCACTACCGCCGCCCCCAAGACGAGGGATCCGGCCGTGTCGTGCGGTTATTTACCCGTTATCGCGCAGAACATCATGGGTTAAATCATGGGTGGGGGACGTCCATTAATCCCACCCCGCCCCGCTTTCACCTTAGGCGCTTATAAGAAGGCGGGAGGGGGGGCACGACGCGCACCCACTCTTCCCCGCCTTCTTCGCTTTGATTCGCTTTCCTCCTTGTTCGCCCCAACCTCGGCCACACGGAGATGAGTTTTTCCCTTCCGCTTCACCCGGGCCCGGGTGGGATGACTCCATCATCGAACCAATCATCGAAGTTTATCCGCCAAACCGCCGCATCCCCGGCAGGCCACCTGGGATCGGGCCACGGAGGGGGAAATCACGGCGACGGAGGAGGGCGGCGGGTCATATTCCGCCGATCTCGCGCTGGTTAGGCTGCCGGGCGGGCTTCTTCCGCTGCCCTCGAGTTTTCGCCCAACCGCACCACCACCCAAACACGGGGTTGTGCCGCCCGATCCTTATGCGAGGGCTTTGGCGTTTCCCCACCATCGAGCTGTGGGGGAATTTTCCGCCAAGCTCGAACCCACGCCGCCGCGGCCCCGCGGCGGCACGCTCATCACCATGAGGAGGCCCGTTCCCAGAACCCTTCCCGCCATCCCCTCATCAAGTCGGGTGAAGATGTGGCAGCGAATTTGTTAAGAACGGCCCCCGAGGGCGATTTCAATTGCCGCCTTACATGGCCGGGCGAAGTTGGGATTCGACCCTTACCGGGTCCCATCGGGCCCGGACGCCGACCTCGCAGTAACGCCCCGCACGGCTGCGGATGACGCAATGAGGGTTCGACCCGGACTTGCTGGGCCTTCGTGGGCCGAGTTTCCTTCTTCAAGGCCAACCTCATCCGATCTGTGATGAGCGGCCGGGACCCCACCGATCGGGTTTAAGGACATGCCCCACACGGAGGGGTGGACACGTGAACTTCCCCGCAAACCGGCCTCCACGGGGAATGGCAGTTCGGCAAGGAGCCATACTCGCCGCCAACCCCCCCTCGGGTAAGTCATCTCTTGCTTTCTTTTCTTCAAAAATCCGCTCTAATTTTCCTTGGTCTTGTCCGATTCGGAATCCCCTGCAGCCTCGACCGGTATGCGGGGCCGGTCGTGAATTCGCCCCACCGGGCGGAGAGCGACCCGACGACCTTCGACTTTGGGGGGGGCAGGAGACCGACACCGAGGGAGGAGGAGGGCCGACGATTTCAGTTTTCGGGCAACCTTCGCCACCGGCCTCGACGACGACGAGAAGGAAGTCCCCGCCGCCAGCAGAAAGCCGCCATCCAGCACGAAGTTCTCCGCCCGGGTGGTCGGGCGGCGGAAGAAGCGCCGGTCGGGCCGGTCTGCCAAAGCCGGCCGAAGAAATTCGGGGACGGCCACCGCGACCCAAAGGGAAGAGGCGGTCTAACAACCGCTTCAAAGGAAGTGAAGAAGCCGCCGCTGGTCTCCCGTAAGTATTTTTTATTTTTCTTGTTTTCTTCGTCCGCCTTGTCCAAGTCTTCACATGTCTTTTCATCGTGGCTCCCTCACCTTGGAGAGGGGGCTGCCTCCGGCCATGGGGTCGGCGGAGACGCCCGCCAAATTTCCGCGGGTTGACCTCTCCGGCCCGGGAGGCGACGGAGGAAATGCGCAGGAGAAGGCGACGAGAGGAGGCCCCGTCTGGAGAAGGCGGAGGCCGAGGCGGGGCTTCGCCCGAAGAAGCCGGAGGAGGTCGGGCCGCCGCAAGCCAAGAGGGAGCCGAGGAGGCCAAGGGCCTGGGCCGGGGCTGCCGACACCCCGCTGAGCTCGCGCCACCACCCCGGAGTTCATGGGGCAGGGAGGGAGTGGGCGGGAGGTCCCCTGTCCAAGAGAAGGAAGGCGGCGAGGTCTCTATCGGGCACCCATCCGCCACCTCCGCCGCCCACCGCAATCCGAGAGGCTGGGGCAAACAGCCGGCGGCCCGGGCCGACCGACGACGAGGCCGCCGGGCGCAGCCGCTTTTCAAGGCCGCCAACGGACGCCGCCTTTGAGAAGGCGACCGCGCCGCTTTTTGAGACCGGGCGCCGCTTAGCTCGCCATTCCGATGCCGAGGCGATAAGCGCCGCCCCATTGGGTGGTGGGAGGCGGCATCGGCCCGCTGAACACGGTGCCTTGACGCCCGGCGGTCCCGGAGCTGAGGGCCAAACCATCCGAATTTCCAAGGCGCACTGGCATCGCGATCCGCCGCGGGTATGTTTCTTCTTTGTACTTTTTCTTGTTTTTTCGTGGGCGCCAAATACCCAACGGGTGTAGTCCTCGAAGCCGGGCCTACCGAAAAGGTTCTTAACTCTATTTGCTTACTTCCAAAGTTTTACCTTTGTTGCAATTTTATCGCAGGAATATCACAACCTTCCGGCCACCGCCTTTCAACCGCAACGTTGAGGAGCTGGGCGGGATGCCAATTTGGCGAGGAGCCGAGGGAAGTTTTCCTTTGGGGCGGCTGGGCACTGGGCTGTAGTCCCGAGATTCGGGTGATCCGCGCGGGCCGGATCTTCCCGGCGACCTTCTTAGTCGATTTATTTTTGTCCTTTTCTTTTTTCTTGAGGGCCACTCCCGCGGCAGCCGGACGGCCAACACCGCTTTGCACGCCAAAGAGGGAGGAGGCGGCAAGTTCCCGCAGAGCGACCCTTGGCTACGCAAAGGAAGAGGGAGCTGCTCAAGGCGGCGAGGAAGGCGGAGAAGAAAGAGGCCGCCTCCTAGCCAATTTGAGAGCGGCCTGACCGGAAGGAAGCAATCGACCGGCCCCTAAATCGAGGATATCCGATGGTGAGTTTGCTTTTACTTTCTTCTTTGGGTCGCCATTATGGGTCGGTCTTTTTCGACTTGCTACTTCTTCTTCTTGGCGACTTCTTCCCCGTCACACGCGGGCCAATCGCCATCGAGGCCGATCGCGAGGTAAAGGGCGGTGGGTTGAGATCGCAGCCAACACCCCGGACCGACGAGCAGCCCGAGTTTTGAGGCTCGCCGCCCGGCCCATTTGGATGGTGCGCCGGGCTTCCGGGGTCGACCCCAGCGATCCGGCCGGGTCCGGACATGCCGGTTTCTTCCGACTTCACCGGACCGCCGCCGGGCCGGGGTTCCCGGCTGTCTTGAGGCCCCGAAGGGTTCCCGCCGGCCGGAGCTCCGAGCCGAGTTCGGCCAAGGCGTTTTGTGGCTGGATCTGACCGGGCCGGGCTGCTCCGGCCGAGGCCCAGGGAGTTGGGGCGAGGACGCTTGCCGGAAGGGGGCGGCGGGAGCCGATTACATCGGAATTATTGTCTTCATCCCCGGCGGGCCGAGGACCGGGAGGCATCCGGAGTGGTTCGATGAACCGATTACGGAAGGACTCGACGGAGGTGATCGACCCCCGAGGGAGGAAGACGAGGCGGAGGACCGAGATGGCATGGAAGCGCCGGAAAGGAGCGGCGACCAGCCCCCACCCGGGCCCAAGAATGAGCCGCGCCTTCCGGGCCGCCGGCCGAGACGATTGCCGAGATGCCCAGCCAACCGCCTGGCCCGACGCCTGCCGCCTCCGCCCCGACCCCATTCTGCCGCTTTAGGCCGCTGCCTCCCTTTTTATTTTATCTGTTGTTAGTCTCTTTAAAAGAACTTGTTAATTGCAACCCCACCCTTGGGGTGTATTCTCAACTTCCTCCAAAGATCCGCCAAGGGCCTAAGTTTGTAAATATTATTCTGATTTTATCTTTCTTGCTTATTGCTCTTGTGGATTTTTTTTGGCCCTTTTTCCTTGGTTGCCGCTTGCCCATCGGGCAACCGGGCTTCCAAGGATTGCCGCCCAGGTCAAGTGCTTGGCTACCTTTGAGAAGGCAAGTACTTGGCCATTTTTTAGAGTCGAAAGTTGAGTAGAAAACGGCTTCAATTACTTAAGAGTTTTTACGGCCTGGAAGCCGATTTAAAACTATGTTTATGCTTTGGGTCCTTAGCCATTCTTTCGGGGCCCGTTTTTCCTTACCCTGCCCAAAATAGTCGCTTTCATGAAAAGGCTTCGACAGAGACACTTAGGCACCGACATTACTTGCCCGACGAGGAAGCATTTCATGGGGCGGTGAGTCCCCGGCCGACTAGTTGGGCCCTTCCAAATAGCAAACAAAGAGTAACATACCAGAGGCATAATTTTATCAACAGAAAAAAGAGGGCGCCCCAAGCTTGTCTTGGGGGCCCGGAGTCTTGGTACTTTAAACACAAAGGGTAGCGGGGTAACATCGCATCAATCGGAAAATCTTCGAGGAGATTCGGATTCCATGGCTGTCCGCCTTTGCCGGAGTCGCCCTTTGCGTGTTTCGGGCTTCGAAAACGTGTAGTAGGAGTCTTGCCCAAAGACTTTGGTCGATGATGAATGGGTTTCCTAAGGCCGGAACAGGCCTTGGCCTTGTTCCCTGGATCGCCGGAGCACAAGGTCGCCTCTAGGAATGATCTTGGCTTGACCTTCTTGTTGTAGAGCGGGCGCAGCTCGGTGGCGGGACCGGCCGAGTGCCAACAGGCCCTTCTTCCAAGGAAGACGACGCCTTTTGACGGCTTCTTTCGCCTCTTCGGTACATGGTGACTCACGGGAGTCGAACTTATATCCGCTGGGATGACGATTTCCGCACCGGAGACGAAAAGGTGTAAGTGGGCTTGACTTGTTTGGAGTCATGCCAATTAGGACGGTCGGCAACCTCCTCAAGCGCCGCCGAACGGCCTCCAATGGTTCACCAAGAGGCTTGATGCCGGATGAGGCCGTTTCGCCTTTCCACCTGGCCGCTTGATCGCGGATGGGCAACGGACGCTAAGTCCAAGGATGTTTTGCCGCGCAGAACGGGCCAGGCGCCTTTACAAATTTTCCGCTTGCGGTTTGATGATGTTTGTGGTACGCCCATCCAAGTCGTGATGTCGGCGATGAAAGACGGCAAAGAGGGACCATTCAACCTTGATGGGTTTTGTTTATCCATTTTGGTGAACTTGTCCACCGCGACAAGTAAGTGAGTTAGCCCGCGGCCGCTTTTGAATGGTCCCACCATGTCCAGCCCCAAACAAGCAAAGGGCCAAAGGATGGGGAAGTCTTGAGTGGCCGCTGAAGCGGCTTGGAGAGGAACACCGCACCCCTTGCATTTTTGAACTTTCCTTGGCCTTCTAGGGGAAGTGGCCAAGAAACCATCGAAAGTTTCATTTAAAGTGCCTTGAGGCTGCATGGTCCGACCGCCTCGATGAATGTCTTCGAGAATTGCTTGGCCTTGCTCGACTCGACGCAGCACCAGACACCCCCTTTTTTTTTTTTTAAAAAAATTTTAATTTTTGGGGGTTAAATTTGGAAGGGGTTTTTTTAAAATTTTTTTGCTTTTTTTAAAAAATTTAACCCTTTTTTAAAAAAAAAAATTTTTTTTTTCCCTTTTTTTTGGGAAATTTTGCCCTTTTTTTTAAAAAATTTTTGGGTTTTTTTTTTTAAAAAAAATTTTTTTTGGGGGTTTTTTTTTTGGGGGGAATTTTTGGGCCCCTTTTTTTTTTAAAAAAAAAATTTTTAAACCCCCAAAAAATTTTTAAAAAATTTTTTTTTAAAAAAAAAATTTTTTTGGGGTTTTAAACAAAAAAAAAAGGTTTTCCCCTTTTTAATTTTTTAAAAATAAATTTTTTAAAACCCGGGTTTGGA
The DNA here is from genome assembly GCA_021605205.1 of Aegilops longissima. Classification (NCBI taxonomy): domain Eukaryota; kingdom Viridiplantae; phylum Streptophyta; class Magnoliopsida; order Poales; family Poaceae; genus Aegilops; species Aegilops longissima. The sequence goes on along the minus strand of JAHIAM010004367.1, from coordinate 14,439 downwards.
AACCCTTTAAAAAAAGGGGGGGGGTTTTTTTTTTTTTCCCCCCATTTTTTTTTAAAAAAAGTTTTCCATTTAAATTTTTGGTTTTTTTTTTAAAAAAAAGGGTTTTTTTTTTTGGTTAAAATTTTTTTTTTTAAAAAAATTTCCAAAAAAATTTTTGGTTTAAAAAAAATTTTTTTTGTTTTCCCTTTTTTTTTTAAATTTTTTCCCCCAAAAAATTTTTTTTGAAAAATTTTTTAAAACCCCCCCTTTTTTTAAAAAATTTTTAGGTTTTTAAAAATTTAAAATTTAATTCTTTTTTTTTAAAGGTTCAAATTTTTTTTTTGGTTTTTTAATTTTTAAAAAATTTTTTTTTTTAAAAATTAAAATTTTCCCCTTTGGGTTTTAACCCCCCAAATTTTTTAAAAATTATTTTTTTTTTTTTTTGGGGAAAAAAAGGGGGAAAAAAAATTTTGGAAAAATTTTTTTTTTTTTTTTTCCCTTTTTTTTTTGGCCAAAAAATTGGGAAATTTTTTTTTTTAAAAAAATTTTTTCCCAAAAAACCCCAAAATGCCGGGAAAATTTTTAAAATTTTCCTTTTTTCCCCCGGGTTTTTTTTTTTGGGTTTTTTTCCCCTTTTTGGGGAAAAAAAACCCCAAAAATTGGGAAAAACCCCAAAAAAAAATTTTTTAGGAAATGGGCTTCCTTAATTTTTTTTTTTAAAATTTTTTTTTTTTTCCCCAAAAATTTTGGGGGTTTTTTTTTTCCTTTGTTTTTTTTTTTTTTTAAAATTTTTTTTTTTTAAAAAATTTTTTTTTTTTGGGTTTATTTTGAAAAAATTTTTTTTCCCCTTTTTTTTTCCCTTTTTAAACCCCCCCCCAAAAAAAAAATTTTTAAAATGGGGTTTTACCCAGGTTTAAGGGCCCAAAAATTTTTTTTTTTGGGTTTTTTTCCCCGGTTTTTTAAAAAAAAAACCCCTTTTTTTTTTTTTTTTTAAATTTTTTTTTAAAAAATTTTTTGGGGTTTTGGGGGTTTTTTGGGGTTTCCCTTTTAAAGGGCCCCCCCCCCCCCTTTTTTTTGGTTTTTGGGTTTCCCTTTAAACCTTTTTTGGGGGGGGGAAAAAAAAAGGGGGGGGTTTTTTTTGGAAATTTTTAATTGGGGGAAAAATTTTGGGGGCGGGGGGGGCCCCCTTTTTAAATTTTAAAAATTTTTTAATTTTTTTTTTCCTTTTTTTTTGGGGAAAAAAAAAAAAATTGGGGGCCCCCCCCCCCCCCCCCGGGGCCCGGAAAACCCCGGGAAAACCCCTTTTGGGGGGGCCCCCTTGGGAAATTAAAGGAAAAAATTTTCCAAAACCCCCCCCAAAAATTTTTGGGGGGGGGGTTTTTTCCCCTTTTCCCCCCCCCCAAAACCCCCCCTTCCCCTTTGGGGGGGGGGGGGGGGCCCCGGGGGGCCCCCCCCCAAAAAAACCCCCCCGGGGCCCCGGCTAAGCCCAAAAGGCCCTTTTTCCCCCTTTTTTCCCCCTTTAAATTTTTTTTTTCCCCCGGGTTTTTAAGGGGGGGCCCCCCGGGGGCCCCCCTTTTTCCCCCCCCTTTTGCCCGGGGGGGGGGCCCCCCCCCCCCCCCAAAATTTTTGGGGGGGCCCCCCGGGGGGCCCCCCTTGGACTTGAGTAGGTTGAAAAAAGACATACAACCTTGGCAAGAACGACGCCAAAGAATATAGACCCACGCCCCTTTTAGGCTCTTTTAAACGTAAATGAGCTACCGAGATCAATGCATAATTATGTTCTCCTAGAAGTTGGTTATCAATTCTCATCTTGTTCAGGATTCTTCTTTTTTGTGGGCCATTTATATGTAGGAAGAGCCCGGTGCAGGGTTTTGAAAAGGGAATCGATCGTGATTTGGAACCGTTTTTTACATGAACCCTCTTAACTAAGATTTTCTTATTTTATTTTTTTTTTTCTTTTTATTCCATTAGCCGAGCCATTCATTCCTTTTATGAAAGAAAGATAAGGGAAAAAAAGAAAAAATAAACATATTCAATAAGCAAAAGGAGAGAGGGGATTCAAACCCTCGATAGTTCCTAGAACTATACCGTTTTAAGACCGAGCTATCAACCACTCAGCCATCTCTCCATAGCCTAACCTTTATTTTATCCTACAAATAGAACAAGCCATATAAAAATAAAAGATTTATTAGCCTCTAGGATAAGATACAAGTTCCTTTTCGATATATCTCTGATACGATACACGATACATGATCCGCATGCCCGTATTTTCCCAATTGTATAGCCCACCACTTAATTAATGCGCGACCGAGTATATTGGATGATCCAAAACCTAATTAGATTCAAGAGCCAATGGTCAATACATAATTCGAATCCTCACCCACTTTTTGATTAGATCTCCTTTAATTCATATATTCTGGTCCCGCATAAGTGGAAACCCATTGATGTGGATCAGACTCAACTTAGAAGCTCTTCCTCTTTAGCAACCGGATTGCTCCTAATAAATATGGCCGTGTTGACAATAGCCCTGCTTAGGAAGGATGTCGGGCCCCAAGCATCCCCTTTAAATATGGTGAATGAAGAGAATTGGACCACCTTGAATAGGAATGATGGGTATCCTTGTCATAGGGCTATTTTCCGGTAGTGGCACCCTTTAAAGTAGTCCGCTTTGTCCTTAATAGCTTGATGGGTCGTGGCAATTGATAGGAAAGAACCTCGCCACCGGAATCACTATCTTCCGTGGATGTTCTGCCCCTTTTTCTCTCATTTCTGGATCGTATAAGCGATAGGCTTCAGCCCCTCCTCACAGGAACGTCCCACATAAGTGACTAGCACCTTGGTTTTCAACCGAGAGGTCTTGGGTTCGAGTCCGAGGAACTCCAATTTTGTCCTCCTTCCTTCCTCGCAAAAAGGGAAAGAAAATCAAAGACTTGGGAAGGGTGTAAAAGCTAGTGTAAAAAAGGAGAAGTTGTGGTTTAGAAAAAGAAAGGGTCTCAGCTGGTTCGAATCCAAACCTAGACTATGACTATATATGGGCTATGCTATCGCAAGTAATGAAACCGACATATCCAACGCTCCTTTCCTCTTTCTACTTACTCGCTTAGCATCGGTTCGCCAGAACCATGTCCCCGGGTGCTCGTCCCAACGCTTCTTCAAAAACAACCGATATGCGCCAAGTCGCCACCCGCATTCATCGCTGGGTCCATCACACCTGCCAGACCAGAAAAATTGCTCATCGCAACCCCGGACGGGTGGGTGCCACCGCGCAAATCACGCAGAGTCATCCGTCGGCCTCAACCACCATCCGCAACCCGGCCGAGTCTTCTACAAATGCCCGAATCATGGGGTAATAATATGTTTAATGTTGTTCCGCTTTCTTGTTGATTTTTAATAGTTTGTGATGATCTTCCAATTTGATTCGCGTAAAAGGGAAGATTCGGTGATTTGTATTTCGAAGTTGTGATGGGGGAATGCAACACGGATTATTTGGTTAGCCGAGGAATCCCAATACCAGCAGGTTGGGGTGTTGGACAAGTAACAAGGAACGAAAGAGGAAGATGAAAGCGAAGGTTAAAGATGCATCCGATCATGGCTAAACAAACCGCTGAACGGCCTTGAAAAGAGGAGATGAAAGAGCTTTGGAAGATAATGGGCAAAATCGATGGCTCAGAGGATGATTGTCTCTTTATTTGAGTTATGTAGCACTATGTATTCAGGGTTTACATGAGCACTTTGTAAACTAGTAATGAATGAAACCTGTAGAAGGTGGGTTAGTGTTGTGAACATCTAATGATTTTATTAACGGAAATCAGGGGTATCCCCTTGCTCATATAAATAAATAATAGGAGGCCCTCCGGGTCAGCTTTGTTCTCATTCAAGACGCCGAGCAAATTGCAGTCCAACAGCAAACTATGTCATCAAATTCAAGTTTCACAGCCAAATATGAGTACAACTAAACAACAATGTCATCATGTTTTAGTTGTCATACAATCACCAAACACAAATCAGCATACATACAAGTGATGTTCTCACAGAAAATACTAAACAACATGTTCATCGTTTCATTGTCATAAAACACAATTTCACATAGTAGATAAAAACATCTTCCGGGGCAAATACGAAAAAGCAATGTAATCATCATCCGCAGCAGCAGCGCCAACATCTTCGCCATGTGTATCCAATCGAATTCCCCACGTTCATCTTCTTCTTCGCCCTCAACCCCTCGAACGCCTTTTCTTCTTGATCAACTCTTGTATGTCCACAGACGGCAATCTTTTCGCCGGCCATTGGTGATGGTTCTCAAAGATATTAGGAACATCTGGTTATCTTGTACATCGGAGTAAATCATCTTGTTGTGCAACTTCATTAAAGAATTCTCGCTCAAACCTTTGCAATACCTCCAATCGCACGGGCAAATGTGTCTTCCAAGAAAATATCTGTGTTGTTGATTTGCCAAAATAAAAGGCTCGTTGGTCCGGTACGCTTTGACATTGATGGATTTGAAATAATCATCCTCGGTTTTCATGGAAAAAAAGTTATACCAACGGAGATATATAACAACAATGTCTTATGTTAGCATACATTTTAGTTGTCTCTTTGTCATAAGATCCGTCATGATGGCATGTTTTGTGTCTTCCTGCTTCCCGAAGGGTGTTGTAGCAATCTCCAACAACGCAAGATTCATAATGTCTTACCCAGTATCGGACCCATTGCTAGTGAGTAAAGGGCATCATCAACCCTGCCCATCCTCCCGATCTTCTTAACCTATGGTTAGAAAATAGACAAGTGATCATCTTATGTACTCAATATATTAAAAACTGAAAAGGCACTTCAAAAGCTTACATGGTTCTTGAACCATTTCGCAAATCCTGCCATAACCAGTTTGTCAATGTTTTGGATTTTATGGCAAGAATTCCTCTTTGTAGATGCTGCACAACATAGTGATCGGCCAAACATCTAAATATATAAGAATGTGCGCAAGTTTAGTAGATTACGATGTATAAGCTGCAAGATCGCACTTACTTGATATAAGGTAGTTCTCGACGTTATTCAACACATACCAAACCATTTTGTCCAAATCTTTAGGTTTGTCCTCTTGTCAACTCTTCCCCAGAACCAATGAATAATCGAAAACATTGAGCCCGGATTGTCTTCACCCACCTCTTTGCTAAGGATCACTGTTTCAATGTATTTTGAGCGAATGTCAACGCTTCAGTAAATGTAGGTCGAATGGAACCCTGGTTTAGCTCTTTCCTAACATAGCCCTTGAAAGTGCCTAGCCGCCTTTCAATAGGGTACATCCAGCCATACTGCATCGACCTCTAAGTAGTGCCTCATCAGATGAACAACCAAATGCACCATCACATCAAAGAAGGTGGAGGATATTCTTCTCAAGGTCGATAGGATAGTTGGTATCTTGTCTCTAAGACGCCCAAAGCATCTATCCCGATATTTTAGCAGAGTTCCCAAGAATTGTCCCAACTCGCAACGCCTCAGATAAGTCTGGCCCAACTCTAAGGATAACGTAAACCCTTTAAGTAGGACGGGGATGAGTTTTCAACCCTTGTACCTTGTTTCCATCTGACCACTCCTTTCGGGTTGGAAGCAACCATGGGGAATCTCACACGGAGGACCCAGAATTCTTTTTTTTTACCTTGTCCAAGACGATACAGTGGTGCCATATCCCGTGGTTTACCTTCATCTTGCACCCAAATCCTTTCTACGTGTGTCAAATCAATCCTAGATTTTAAGGTATCTTTCGCTTGCCTTCAATGTTAAGAAGTGTGCGATAATGTTAATATATTTTCTCGGTGCATCACATCAAGATTATGCCGCAGATCCAAATCTTTCCAATACCCAAGTCCCACAAAGTGGACCCGGGTAAACAATTCTCTTCACCGTCACGCCTTTTCCCGCTACCATTACCAGGATGGTTTCTGTAATATGCCCGACCTTCTAATTCCACTTGCAACTCATCGGCGGTGAGCCTTTTCGATCACGGTTTTCATGCTTTGCATTGAACACATGTTTCTATTTTTAGGATGCCTTGTCCTTGGCAAGGAAACCGTGTCCAATGTAAAATCTTGCTAAGTATTTGATGACAATGATTCCCCAAAGAACACATGCATTGTAACCATGTGTCGTCCCCGACATAGTGCCCAAAGCCGATAATCATGGATGCACCAAATTACAACAACACGCAAAAGAAATCATGGGGCTGCTATATAGGTCTCGAGGAGAACACCTTCCATAGGTGAAGTTCCTCCACAAGAGGCTCCATGAACAAATCAAAACCTTTCCAGACTTTTGGACCCGGATGAGCAAGGCCATCATGTAGTTTGATTCTTTGGGCATATTTGGAGGCATGTTGTAAGGATAAAAGCACCGCCACATGCTATTGTGGCGCCGTGGCCAAATGGGTTAAATCCATCCAAGTGCCAAGTCTAATGTTTCTGTCAAAAGAAACTCTTTGTGTTTATCATTGAAGTTTTCCACTCACTACCATGAGATGGATGGCTCAACATTCCGATTCTCTTCTTTCCTAGAATGCCACAAGACATCCTCTCTTGTTTCAAAGATCATGAAACAACCTCCAATCTTGGTGTAATTGGAAAATGTCTCTAACATTATGAGGAACCTCTTCACAAAGACGCCATCTTTCCATCTTGATGATTTGCATTTGGCATTCACTTGTTGGCATAATCCTTCCTAATGAACACAATTATTCTTACAAACATGGATCATATCATATCCAATTCCAACGCACAAGGAAATTCTTCATTTTACTAGGTGTGTGGAGCTCGACGATCCGGGAAAGATTTATGAAAGCAGCCAACATCGATCGAATGATTTGTTGGTCATCCGCCGATGTCTTCACCAAGAAAGGTGACCATAGCTGAGAATACCAGCTTATTTCCGGGTGACAAGCGCATTGTTCCAACATGGGGCCCACCGCTTTTCTTCCGCAGTGAAAGTTCACGAATGCACGAGCATTTCATAGCATTGTTTCAATGTTGGTCAAACTCACGCCCGCCACCACCACCTCCTCCTCCTCTTCCACCAGCATCGGCATCAAGATGGTGATCTTTGGCTTCCACGTAGTCAATAACATTGACGCTCACAGCTTCACCATGATGAACCCACCTAGTATATGTGACCACATCCCATACAAGTGTAGATGATTTTGCATAGTTGACGGGTCTTGTAACTGAATTCATACAATGCTAAGGCAAAGCCATCTGATTTCGACCACCGCATACCGATAAAGTTCATGAAGTTTTCAACCCCCACATATGCAGCAGAATCTTCGAAAGGTTATCCAAGTCCTTCCATCTTTAGACATACAAATTAGTTCTTCTACTAGATATTACAGAAAAACATATATGCTTTTTATGAAGTCCAAAAAATACCTAGGTCGATGTCTAAAGCTATGGCAAGATATTTGACGAAAGCAGATCTAAGTAACAAATATATGTAAAGCTAATTCAAAACAATTTGAGTGCTAAATTATGGGGCTGTTTCAGATAATGAGGCCGAGCACACCCATCAAACTATCAAGGCCATCGCAGCAACAAAGATCGAGTATAAAAGGTGTAGAGCTATTTCACCTAAAGGGCTACTAGACCATGGCACCACGCCACAATAAATATATGGCAGGATATTTTAGCAACTAATCGGCCTTGGCATGCCATCTCAGCAAGCGATTGACAGGCAAGGAAGCTTAAGAGCATATTGACAAGAAACTACTTTCGCAAAAAGGAGATTAACAACGCCTATCCCAACATTCACGCACACCGACATGAACGGGCCTCCCAAGAATGCGGAGGGAGAAGTGACCCGTTGCCCACAACGAACGCCGCCGTGGGGGCGACCGGCCCCACAAGAACGGCGGGTGGCGGCGCGCGAGGACCACCACGAGCGATCGGGAGGAGAGGATCGCCGGCGCCCTGAAACCGGCCACGACGGCGCGGGGAGGGCGTTTTGGGGAGCGAATGGAGGAGGGGGATGGGGGGAGGGGTTTGGGTATTTTAAGGGCGTTGAATCAATTTGGGGGAATTTTGTGTGTGTGGGGGGAGGATTTCCATGGGGGAGTTTGGCACATGGCTTTAAGTGCCCCAGGTTGTGAAGAGGCAAGCGGCCCTTGGTGAGCCGTGAGGACCGGTGGGGTAATGCGAAAGGGAGGCGGAGGTACGCTTTTTTTCCTTTTAAATTAGGTGCTTCCTCTAAAAAATGTTGCCCCGGGATCCATCGAATTACTACTAGTAACCGAATCCCACTAAAACGGCCTGCGGTCTTTTTTCCCACACGATATGCCGGAGGTTGGTTGTTGGGTTTTTTAGATTTGTCTTGTTCAATAAAAAGTAGAGTTGGTGATGATGGTGGCCTGCATCCCAATATAGGCCGGATCTATATCTAACGGATAGGAAGGAAATATGACAATTTACCCGACCTTCCACATTTGCGATAAGGCTTTCGCTCATCCTTTTCTCCCACAAGATCTTGATCTTCCGGCAAGCACGGGCATCTTGCTAGTACTCCTACAATATGTATATTATTGTGAAAGTTCATATACACCGCCGAGATTAATGCAAACACGAAGATTTTCATTACATTTCAACTTTTTAGGACGAAAATAAAAGAAACCCGACCCTAAACCTATTTTACCCAGCATCGACGCCCTCCATCTGGGATTCTATTAGGGGGCGGGTTCAAGACCCTGAAGTGAAGGTGCGGTTCCGAGGAAGAGTAGAACAGGATAGGACCGCCGGGCCACCATGCCCCGCCCCCATGCCCTACCATCCGAGGAGTCCACTCGGCGGTGCCGGAGTTGACGGCGGAGGACGGGTGGGCACGGTGTTCCGCCGGGCCTCCCAATTTTCGCCAGTCTGGTTCGGCCACGCGCTATTGGCCGCGAGAGGCGACTTGAGGAGGGCGGCATGGTTCATCCCGAAGAAAGTTTTCCAGAAGCGTTCAGAGGCGGTCATGGCGGATGTGGTGCCGTAGGAGGACGGCGCTATGGGTGGAGGTTTTGGGCGCTTTAAGGCGATTCCGGGAGGCCGCGCCGGGCCATTAAGTCGCCGAGTTGGTTCCTGCACCGAGCCTCTTAACGAACATACAAGGACCATGAATGCGGCAGCCGGCCGGGAACGCACCACGGCGGAGGGACGGGGCTTTTGTGCCGGTAGTCACCGGTCGGGCAACGTTGGAGATGCCTTTGCTCAAATGCGATCCCCGCATGTCATTGAAAAGCAAGACACCCGCATGGTCTCAGGTCCAGGATGGTTGGTCAACACACCCCGCGTGGCGCCGCATCCTCGAAGCCGGTGTTTGGGGGTTTGATTGTGGCCAAAGTGCACCTTACCAAAATTTTGGTCATGACCCAAAGATTGGTCTTTGTTTGATGGTTATTTTTTGGCATGCCAATGAACTCTAGCCAACTCTAGTTCATTTTTTTGCAATGTCGGCCAAATCATGGGCAACCAATACCTCAACCAAAATTTTGGCTACCCAATGCTTTTGGGGCAACCTTGGGCACAAACCAAACATGCCCTGGTCGTAACAACACTAACGCCACCCAAATAATCAAACCGACCGTGTTCATCGAGATATGAGCGTCGCCACCACCGCCGGTCCGGAGGCGGGGCCGAGCTCCCTGTTCCCCAATGACCCACATGAACGGTTGTTTGGGAGGAGGGCCCAGCCTCCATTGACTAGTCCCCGGCTTATGTCGGTTTCCTGTTTTCCGCCATATTCGAGTGTCGTTCCCAGATTAGGCCTTTCACTTGTACCAAGCGAGACAACTTATTGTTTATTTGAGCCGCTCAATGTAATCATGTTTGGGGCTTATTTCTCCCTCCAACCCTTCTCCATCGATCATGTCGCCTCCAATGAGTCCATCCTCCCGATGCCTCATTTGAACATTCCCCGAGTATCATTCGCATGTACCACCCTAGTCCTCTTTTAGATCTCCAAGATGAAATTGAGAGGGAAGAGTGGGGGCACGGATACCTAAGGCGGATTCAAAATTTTGAACCGTGATCATAGCATCCAAATCATATAAAGGGTATTCAATGTTCGCTTGCTTTTGAACGATAATATACTCCTCCTATCCTTTCTACTTTACATAAAGTTTTATTGTAGTCAAAGTATTCTACTATGATGGTATCCACATTCCAACGCCCAATCAATATTGTTAGATTCGACGCATTTCAGATTTGTACTGAGTGGTTTCCATTTGACTATTGACAAGATTAATAGTAATTTTCACATAGGTGAGTAAGTCATCTTAGGCGTACCGGACCAAGGAGGAGGGAAAACGGAGGCATTAATGTTTATTTGCTAATTAATAGTATTGCATGCAATGAACCCAACCCGATGTCATGTTTGATAGTCTCGGGTCATTAAAGCGCACACCCTCATCTCTTATTGGATCATATGTCAAGAAACAAGAAACAAGGGAAGTTAATGCACCGCCCCACGGTTTTGGGATTATTTGGTTTTGAAGATGACTTAACACCTAGAGAGGGAGTAAAAGTATAATGTAAAATTATATCATTGGAAACCTTTCACATACAAATTCCAATTTTTGTGTTGATGTCATATATTATTACTCTAACATTTGGTCAAAGTTATAAAAACGAAGACCCTGATGTTTTGTGTTGCATGTCAATATTATTACTCTAACAGGTTGCATGTCATATTATTACTCAACATTTGGTCAAAGTAGTATAGTGAAGTGGATCCTCTACAGGTATCCCTGCCATACCCTCCCTTTGTCACTTATCGGACCCCATGCTTGCTAGGCCCCGCATGTCCATCAATGGGTTCGCCAGCCGGATCCTCATCCGTAGATACCCTCTGTTTTATTTACTCCGATAAAACAAGGAGGGTGGATAAAAGACAGGGGGGGAGGGGGAGGTTTGATCTCAAAGGGTCCCAAACAAGCGAAACGCAAGAGGGCGCCCATTCTGTGAGTGATGTGGAGGGTCCAGCGGTTTGCGCAACGCCAACGCAAAGAGGATGTATATAAAAACCGATTGACCGTCACCCAACCACTATTCACACCGAATTCCGGCCCCACGCCACCATGCCCTAAAACCACACCAAATCTCCACCCATTCCCCCACCTTTTCGATCCCCACCGAGGGGAGTCCCGGATTAGGGGGTCCCAATTTAACTATCACCACCGACCCTGACTATGAAGATAAAGATTGAAGACTTCCCCTGTCCCGATGGGACTTTCCTTGGGGGAAGGCAAGCCTTGATGGATATTAGATTCCTACCATTGTAACCGACTGTAACCCTAACCCTATCCAAAGGTCTATATAAACCGAGGGTTTTAGTCCAGGGACAACAACAATCATACCATAGCCAGCTTCTAGGTTGCCCTCCGACCGGGAAGATCAACTCTTGTACTACCCATATCATCAAATTAATGCGGAGTAGGGTAACCTACATCGAGGGCCCAACCCGGTAAAAACATCGTGTCCCTTGCTCCCGACCATCCGCCTAGAAAGCCGGGACCCCTACCCGAGATCCGCCGTTTTGACACCGACATTGGTGCTTTATTGGAGTTCCCCGTCGCCACCGATAGGCCCATGGCCCTTCAATCATCAAAACGCCAAAGTGGTGAGATTTTCCCCCGACAGATCTTCGATTTGGCTTTTGATCCGGGCCGATTCACTTGGCCATCCGAGCAGATCAAGTACGCCCCTAGCCATCCAAAGATTTGAAGTTTGAACTATACGCCGATATCCGGAGACTTGATTTCACGGATTCGGCCTGCCGGCCCGACCGCCTCGGGGACGATCTAGTCACCAACAAGGCCCCGAGGCGACTGCCCGCCCACCCTTTAACCCGAGCCGGATTCCCGACGAGGATTTATTTGGAACCCCGGGGCTACGATCTCAACGGCGATTGAGCCAACTCATCCCTGTCCTTTGGGGACGGGGACCGGGTGCCACCCCTCCGACCAACCTCCATTAATCGAACCAGGGCACCGTTATGGAGCTGGCCATGACATCTTTCAAAGATTCGCCTTTGGCATTTGAATTCACTAAAGTTCTCTTTATCAAGAGAGCCCTAGGGACTACGGTCGAAGGGGGATGCGACCCTTTAAGAAATTCAACGCCACCCACCACCCACTTAGACCACCATTGAAAGCTTAAACGATGCTCGATTCCAAGACATCGACGGATGGACGATATGTGGAGAAACAAGAACCAGCACCTTAGGGTACCGACAACCACCTCATCCCATGATGTATACATGGATAACCTAAAGGAAGCGGCGACGAGGAACAACGGGACACACGGATAAATCCCTCAAAAAGCACCAAAACGGAACGAAATGCCCCAAACTCCGAAAAAAACCCAGCCATAGAGCAGGATGAACCTTGGATTCCAACATGCTATCGAAAGAATCATTCCAACAGACAACGATAAACAACCGTCCCCCAAGATAAAACCGGACGATTCACGGACAAATTGTTAGGAAGAATCCACAAAGGTTTGTCACCGAAGCCTAAAAAAGGTAAGTAAGCTCAAAAAGGGAAGATGCACCTAGAATCGATGGACAGACTCACCACCAGGAAAAGGGGAAGTCGCCAACAAAGAGCTACCCAAAGAGAAAAACGCGATTAATGAGGAGGCCGAGACCCCACAATCAAAAAGAAGAAGGCCACCTCCATGGAAAATTTATGGGTAAAAAGAGAGGGAAATGGCGCCAAGACAAGCTTCAGAGCCATCCGGGGAAGGATTCCAATCAAAAGGATGGCCCGTTAGGTCCATCTACCGAGAAAGCAAGTTTCAAAGCAATGCCACGCCAAATATAAATCAGACAACCCAAATGGGGTGGAACCCCAACCATAGGGCGATTAAACCCAAACTGAGGCATGATTTCAAAAGACCGAGCTATTGAGGAACATCCTCCACAACAAATTGAAGAATTCCACAAAAATCTTACCCTCAACCAATCCACCCAATTGGCTCAAAAGCCCCAAAAATACCAAAGGGGAAAGCTGAGGATGTTTTCGAAAAACAGGACTTACTTTCCCCGAGGCAAAAAGCTATAATAACAAAGGGGAGAGCACCCAAAAATTTAACGGCCACCAAAAACAATAGCGAGTCCAAACAAAGGCTTAAACACAACTCCGAATTAATCTCCCGAACCCACCAGAGAAGCCAGAACCATGGTGATTAAAAGACTCATGGTTTGCGAAGGATATCCCTGAAATCAAGCCCACCCAATCATGGTTGGGAATGGAAACCAAACGCCAAGGACCCCCTTTTAAGGGGAAGGCCAAAAGCCTTTGGCCCACGGATTCAAAAATCCGGGAAAAATAAAAATGCCCCTTAAGGACAACAAATTTGAGCTACCCTTAAACAAAATTTGGACAAATTTAAATCCCGTTCCAAGCCGAAACCATCCCGAGATTTTGTTTCCATACTTAAGAACCAAAGGTCGGCCGAAGTGAGGATATGAAAAAAAAGAAAAACAAAAGAATTTCCCACAAGAGGTAAACAAAAACTTACTTAATAAAAAAAGGGGGCAAGGCCCATTGAATTAGCCCGAAATCAAAGGGAGTACCAACAGGGTTGTAAAACAATCACCTTTTAATGACATTGAAGACCCAAACGCATGATGAAGTTTTTGTATTTCCTATAACAGTTCCAATTAAAAGACCCCTGGAGGCGGCAAAGGAAAAACCCGATATATCAACAATAATGGGTGAGATAGACCCAATAAATTGCCTAGAACCCCCTTTGGTAATGCCAACATATGCCCATTGTTGTGTTGGGGATCCAAAAAACTTCCCAAAAGTTAACTTAATCCCCCATTCGAAGTACTATCAAAAACTGGTGGTTACCGTTTAACCAACCCATTATGCATCTCTTATTTTTAAAATGCCCGTCCACCGACTATCCATTAAAAGGGAGTTTTAATTTATTGAAATAAAAGGGACCCTTGACAGGAAGGAAAATCCCAAGGCAAAATAAAGTTATTATTTATTTCTTAATCATGTAAATGATTATTCAGTAGTTTATTAACCGCATTAATGTGTGAAAAAAACCAAGGTGTCACTTTCCCCTTTTCTAGCTTTAATAAAGAGGTTTGTTTCCTCCATGCAAAGTTGATTTGATTGGGGGATCACCTTGGGAAGACGATTGCAGCCCTTCCATTACAAGCACCTGACAAGTTTGTTTAGTGCTTTTCCATACTTTCATTTCCTATGACTATGAGAATCAACCCCGCTTGCCCAGGAACACTTTGGGCCCAAACCACAACGAATCGGGTATTATAAAGGTCAACGGGGTCCCCGGTCATGTTGGGTTGGCAATTTCAATTAGGATTTGCTCCGTTGCTGAGGGTATCTTCCCCTCTCGTAATGCCATCACATGCCTTGCGATTGCAACTAAATGTGTTTTTGGTGATGTATTAGAACGAGAAAAGGATTGGAAC
>JAHIAM010004366.1:0-42547 GCA_021605205.1 Aegilops longissima | reverse complement strand
TCTATGTTGTAGATCAATGGCTCGTGCTACCGTTCCTTGAATTTTAATCGTTCCTAGAAAATCTAAGTTGAAAGATGATGGTAGCAACTACGCGAATTGGGTCCGTAACTTGACGATTATCCTCATTGCTGCACGTAAGAATTGTGTCCTTGATGGACCGTTAGGTGAAAAGCCCCCTCCCGCTAATGCGAGGCGCTTTGAATGTCCGGCGAGATGCGGTGTGATGACTACTCTATAGTTCATTGTGCCATGCTCTACGGCTTAGAATCAGGACTTCAAAGACGCTTTTGAATGTCATGGACCATACGAGATGTTATAGGAGTTGAATTTAATATTTCAAGCAAATGCCCAAGTTGAGAGATATGAAGTCTCCAACAAGTTCTATAGCTGCAAGATGGAGGAGAATAGTTACGTCGGTTAACACATACTCGAATGTGTGGGTGCCATAACCACTTGACTCACCGGGAGTTAATCTTCGGATGATAGTGTTATTGATGAGTTCTTCAATCACTGCCACCAAGCTACAAAGGCTTCGTGATGAACTATAAAATGCAAGGGATGGATAAGACAATTTCCGAGCTCTTCACTATGCTCAAAGCTGCGGAGGTAGAAATCAAGAAAGAGCATCAAGTGTTGATGGTTAACAAGACCACTAGTTTCAAGTAAAAGGGCAAAGGAAAGAAGAGGATCTTCAAGAAGAATGGCAAACAAGTTGCCACTCCGGGAAGAAGCCCAAGTTTGGACCTAAGCACAAACCGAGTGCTTCTCTTGCAAAGGGACCGGACACTAGAAGCGGAACTGCCCCAAGTATTTGGCGGATAAGAAGGATGGCAAAATGAACAAAGGTATATTTGATATACATGTTATTGATGTGTACCTTACTAATGCTCGTAGTAGCGCCTGGGTATTTGATACTGGTTCTATTGCTCATATTTGCAACTCGAAACAGGGGCTACGGATTAAACGAAGATTGGCTAAGGACGAGGTACAATGCGTGTCGGAAATGGTTCCAAGGTCGATGTGATCGCCGTCGGCACACTACCTCTACATCTACCTTCAGGATTTGTTTTAGACCTGAAATTGTTATTTGGTGCCAGCGTTGAGCATGAACATTATATCTGGATCTTGTTTGATGCGAGACGGTTATTCATTTAAATCAGAGAATAATGGTTTTTCTATTTATATGAGTTAATCTTTTATGGTCATGCACATATTCATAATATTGGTCTACTTTTGTTGAATCTCGATCGTGGTGATACACATATTCATAATATTGATGCCAAAATATTCAAAGTTGATAATGATAGTGCAACATATTTGTGGCACTGCCGTTTAGGTCATATTGGTGTACCTCAAAATGGGAATGGGCTGGGTCGGCCCGCTGGGTCACTGACCGCCCAAAATATCAAGGCCGATGGGCGGTGGGTTGGCCTCGAATCAAAAACGGGTTGATGGAGCGGCACCGTGTGACCCGATGGACTAGACGGGTCGACCCAGCCGTCTGAGCGCGCTGCCCTAGTCCATCTCTGCCTCCGCCCACCATGATCTCTGTAGGCCGCTCCCGATGATTTCTGCCGCCGCCAGCCATCTCTGCCGCCCTCGGCCTACCCCGACCTTCTCTATCGGCCGCCCCCGACCATTTCTGCCGCCGCCGGCTGCCCCTAAGCATCTCTGCTGGCCTGCTGCTGCCGGCGTTCCTCTCGCCTCTCGTTCGTCGTCTTGGTCGCCGTCGAGCTTGCTGACCTGCGGTCCCGTCCACCGTCTACCTCGCCATTCCGGTCGCCGTCCTCAACGTCATCATCTCGCAGGTGAGACTCTTGCCGGCTTCCTCCCTATCTCAACGCAGCTGCAATGCAAGCATTGGTCTTGTTTTGGTTCTTGGTAAGTGTTGTCTGCAATTGTTTCAGTATTGACTCTGCTATTTTCAGTCAGTGTACTCTGTAGCCATGGGATCAGTCATTCAGTCAGTGTTGGTCCCTTTCATTCATTCAGTCAGTGTACTCCCAGGTCATGCCTTACTTTCAGTGTTGGTTCTGTAGTAGTTCTACAGTGTTGGTCCCTGTCATTCAGTCAGTGTACATGAACAAGTACATGAAGAACTATATCATATTTGATTGGAAATGTTTTATAGTGGATCATTTTGCCCACAGCAAGCAATAGATTTGGGGATCATGGTTGTACCTTTGTTTATTTTGCTTGTCAAAGTACATGCCTGGACCGGATTGGTTCGTGATAGTACTATTTATCAAATTTGGAACATGTTACACCTTCCGATAACTAATTAAGTAGCAGTTTGTTTGTGTAGTTGTGATCAATAAATGCGCAGAATTTTCTCATGATGAGGCAGTTTAGTAGTGTATGGCTCCGTCGATGTATGTTCATGCATGTGTTCGGATATTATCGCTTTGTAAATTTCTTCCCCGAATCCTATTAAGTGTTTGGATTCTCAAACCAAATTCTGTTAAGTCAATATACAAAATTTATTGGTTGTCCTACACTAGTACAAGTAAATGAAATTTGGGTATTACATCTGCTGCTGATTTTGAAAGTTAATGCTCTCTAATGTTCCTATATTTCCCTCTGATCAGAAAAATGGAATAGGAAGAAGGGGACCATGAGGCATACCAAAGTGGTGGTTCTTCATTGATATCCGGTGCGACAATGAGAAGGGCTCAACCACCCCCAGGGGTGTCTCCTTCTTCGATAAACATTTGTAGAGCTTATCATGGTGAGTATTGTTAATCTTTCTTTTTCAAGGGATGCAAATTAATGATTGCTAAAATAAAATACTCGTAATTGCAATGTTAACACTCGTGTCCTTTGCTCAAAGGACATTCAAAAGACACTCGTATGGTTGATTGTGAAGAAGATGGGGCTGATGAAGAAGATGTTGACTATGAAGAAGAAGAGGAAGGAGAAGAAGGTGAGGATGAAGAAGAAGAAGATGATGATGATGAAGAAGAAGAAGAGGGAGATAATGTGGACGAAGAGGGAGGGGTCCAGATCATTGACATGGGTTCATTTTCTGAACCAGGAAGAAAGTTTTTGTCTAAAGTGTCGAAAGAATATGAGCCAATCCGTGTTGATGGCATAGTTGTAGCTGTTGAGTGCAAACACTGTGCAAGGAATATTTGTGCTGAGCGTAAACATGGAACAAGTTCATTGCGCAAACATTTGAAGAGATGCTGGGAAAGGAAGAAGGTTCTTAGAGTTTCTGGACAGCTGAGTGCTTCTATCGTGAGTCCTGATGGAGTTGCAATGGGGCGTTGGACCTTTAATCAGGCATTAGCACGCCGAGAGCTAATGAGGATGATTGTGTTGCATGAATTGGCATTCTCATTGGTGGAGTACGATGGATTTAGAAGATTTGTCTCTAGTCTAAATCCTAGCTTCAAGATGATATGTAGAAAACAAGTGAAGGAGGACTGCATGAAAGCATTTAAGGAAGAGAAGAGAATTCGCAAAGGATGTTCCAAAGTCCAAATCCAAGATTTCTTTGACTACGGATCTGTGGACATCAAATCGAGACAGTGGGGTACATTTGCATCGCAGCTCACTTCATTGATGAGGAGTGGAAGCCGTAGAAGAGGATAGTGAAATTCGCAGCTATGGAGGCGCCGCACACAGGAGCTGCAATGTTCAACGTCATGGTGAATTTCATAAGAGAATGGAACATTGAAGATAATTTCTTTGCTGTGACGCTAGACAATGCATCGAACAATGGTGCAATTGAAGGAAATATGCCCTAGAGGCAATAATAAAGTTATTATTTATTTCCTTATATCATGATAAATGTTTATTATTCATGCTAGAATTGTATTAACCGGAAACATAATACATGTGTGAATATATAGACAAACAGTATGTCACTAGTATGCCTCTACTTGACTAGCTTGTTAATCAAAGATGGTTATGTTTCCCAACCATGAACAAGGAGTTGTTATTTGATTAACAAGGTCACATCATTAGTTGAATGATCTGATTGACATGACCCATTCCGTTAGCTTAGCACACGATCGCTTAGTATGTTGCTATTGCTTCCTTCATGACTTATACATGTTCCTATGACTATGAGATTATGCAACTCCTGTTTACGGAGGAACACTTTGGGTACTACCAAACGTCACAACGAATCGGGTGATTATAAAGGATTACTACAGGTGTCTCCAAAGGTAGATGTTGGGTTGGCGATTTGAGATTAGGATTTGTCACTCCGATTGCCTGAGAGGTATCTCTGGGCCCTCTCGGTAATACACATCACTAAGCCTTGCAAGCATTACAGCTAATGAGTTAGCTGTGAGATAATGTATTACGGAACGAGTAAAGAGACTTGCCAGTAACGAGATTGAACTAGGTATTGGATACCGACGATCGAATCTCGGGCAAGTAACATACCGATGACAAAGGGAACAACGTATGTTGTTATGCGGTCTGACCGATAAAGATCTTCGTAGAATATGTAGGAGCCAATATGGGCATCCAGGTCCCGCTATTGGTTATTGACCGGAGATGTGTCTCGGTCATGTCTACATTGTTCTCGAACCGTAGGGTCCGCACGCTTAAGGTTTCGATGACAGTTATATTATGAGTTTATGTATTTTGATGTACCAAGGAGTTGAGTCCCGGATGTGATCACGGACATGACGAGGAGTCTCGAAATGTTTGAGACATAAAGATTGATATATTGGACGGCTATATTCGGACACGGAAAGGTTCCGAAGTTTCGGAGAAACCGGAGTGCCGAGGGGTTACGGAACCCCCGGGAAGTAATGGGCCTTATTGGGCCAAGAGGGAGAGAGAGGGCTGCACCAGAGGTGGCGCGCCCCCATGGGAGTCCGAATGGACTAGGAGGCGCAGCCCCCTTCCCTCTCCCTCCCTCTTTCCTTCCCCTTCCTCTTCCTAGTAGGACTAGGAAAGGGAGTCCTACTCCTACTAGGAGGAGGACTCCCCCTCCCTGGCGCGCCCCTAGGGCTGGCCGCCCTCCCCTTGCTCCTTTATATACGGGGCAGGGGGCACCCTAGGACACACAAGTTGATCTTCGTGATCGTTCCTTAGCCGTGTCGGTGCCCCCTCCACCATATTCCACCTCGGTCATATTGTGGCGGTGCTTAGGCGAAGCCCTGCGACGAGAGAACATCAAGATCGTCCTGCACGCCGTCTTGTGGAACTCCTCCCCGACGCTTTGCTGGATCGGAGCCGGGGATCGTCATCGAGCTGAGCGTGTGCCAAGAACTTCGGAGGTGCCGAATGCGGTGCTTGGATCGGTCGGATCGTGAAGACGCACGACTACATCAACGCGCGTGATTTAACGCTTCGCTTTCGGTCTCGAGGGTGCGTGGACGGACACTCTCCCTCTCGTTGCTATGCCATCACCATGGTCTTGCGTGTTCGTAGGAAATTTTTGAAATTACTACATTACCCAACATGGCATCCGAGCCAGGTTTTATGCGTTGATGTCATATGCAGAGTAGAACACAAATGAGTTGTGGGCGATATAAGTCATCTGCTTACCAGCATGTCATACTTTGGTTCGGCGGTATTGTGAGATGAAGCGGCCGGACCGACATTACGCGTCGCGCTTCTGCGAGACTGGTTTCACCGCTCGAGCACTAGTTGCTTAAAGGTGACCGGCGGTGTCTGTCTCTCTCACTTTAGTTGAACTGAGTGTGGCTACGCCGGTCCTTGAGAAGGTTAAAACAGCACTAACTTGACAAACTATCGTTGTGGTTTTGATGCGTAGGTAAGAACGGTTCTTGCTCAGCCCGTAGCAGCCACGTAAAACTTGCAACAACAAAGTAGAGGACGTCTAACTTGTTTTTGCAGGGCATGTTGTGATGTGATATGGTCAAGACGTGATGCTATATTTTATTGTATGAGATGATCATGTTTTGTAACCGAAGTTATCGGCAACTGGCAGGAGCCATATGGTTGTCGCTTTATTGTATGAAATGCAAGCGCCCTGTAATTGCTTTACTTTATCACTAAGCGGTAGCGATAGTTGTAGAAGCAATAGTTGGCGAGACGACAACGATGCTACGATGGAGATCAAGGTGTCGCGCCGGTGACGATGGTGATCATGACGGTGCTTCGGAGATGGAGATCACAAGCACAAGATGATGATGGCCATATCATATCACTTATATTGATTGCATGTGATGTTTATCCTTTATGCATCTTATCTTGCTTTGATTGACGGTAGCATTATAAGATGATCTCTCACTAAAATTATCAAGAAGTGTTCTCCACAGTATGCACCGTTGCCAAAGTTAAATCGTGCCTGACACCACGTGATGATCGGGTGTGATAAGCTCTCGTCCATCTACAACGGGTGCAAGCCAGTTTTGCACACGCGAATACTCAGGTTATACTTGACGAGCCTAGCATATGCAGATATGGCCTCGGAACACGGAGACCGAAAGGTCGGCGTGAATCATATAGTAGATATGATCAACATAAGATGTTCACCATTGAAAACTACTCCATCTCACGTGATGATCGGTTATGGTTTAGTTGATTTGGATCACGTGATCACTTAGATGACTAGAGAGATGTCTGTCTAAGTGGGAGTTCTTAAGTAATATGATTAATTGAACTTAAATTTATCATGAACTTAGTCCTGGTAGTATTTTGCAGATTATGTTGTAGATCAATAGCTCGCGTTGTTGCTTCCTGTGTTTTATATGTGTTCCTAGAAAATTGTATTGAAAATGTTAGTAGCAATATTGCGGATTGGATCCGTGATCGAGGTTTATCCTCATTGCTGCCTGAAGAATTATGTCCTTGATGCACCGCTAGGTGAGCGGACCTATTGCAGGAGCAGATCTGCACGTTATGAGCGTTTGGCTAGCTCAATATAATGACTACTTGATAGTTTAGTGCACCATGCTTAAACGGCTTAGAATCGGGACTTCAAAGACGTTTTGAGCGTCATGGACCATATGAGATGTTCCAGGAGTTGAAGTTAATAAGCAAATACCGAGTTGAGAGATATGAAGTCTCCAACAAGTTCTATAGCTAAAAGATGGAGGAGAATCGCTCAACTAGTGAGCATGTTCTCAGATTATGCAGGTACTTCAATCGCTTGAATCAAGTGGGAGTTAATCTTCCAGATAAGATAGTGATTGACAGAATTCTCTAGTCACCATCACTAAGTTACTAGAACTTCGTGATGAACTATAGTATGCAAGGGATGACGAAAACAATTCCCAAGCTCTTCGCGATGCTAAAATCGTCGAAGGTAGAAATCAAGAAAAACATCAAGTGTTGATGGTTGACAAGACCACTAGTCTCAAGGAAAAGGGCAAAGGGAAGAAGGGGAACTTCAAGAAGAACGGCAAGCAAGTTGCTACTCGAGTGAAGAAGCCCAAGTCTGGACCTAAGCCTGAGACTAAGTGCTTTTGCTACAATGGAACTGGTCACTGGAAGCGGAACTACCCCAAGTATTTGGCGGATAAGAAGGATGGCAAAGTGAACAAAGGTATATTTGATATACAGATTATTGATGTGTATTTTACTAGTGTTCATAGCAACCCCTCGGTATTTGATACTGGTTCAGTTGCTAAGAGTAGTAACTCGAAACGGGAGTTGCGAATGAACGAAACTAGTTGAAGGGGAAGTGACGATGAGTGTTGGAAGTAGTTCCAAGATTGATATGATCATCATCGCACACTCCCTATACTTTCGGGATTAGTGTTAAACCTAAATAAATGTTATTTGGTGTTTGCGTTGAGCATGAATATGATTTGATCATGTTTATTGCAAAACGGTTATTCATTTAAAGTCAAAGAATAATTGTTGTTCTGTTTAAATGAATAAAACCTTCGATGGTCATACACCCAATGAAAATAGTTTATTGGATCTCGATCGTAGTGATACACATATTCATAATATTGATGCCAAAAGATGCAAAATTAATAATGATAGTGCAACTTATTTGTGGCACTTGCCGTTTAGGTCATATCGATATAAAGCGCATGAAGAAACTCCATAAGGATGGATTTTGGAATCACTTGGTTATGAATCATTTGATGCTTGCGAACCGTGCCTTTTTGGCAAGATGACTAAAACTCCGTTCTCCGGAACAATGGAACAAACTCTTGACTTGTTGGAAATAACACATATATACCGATGTATGCAATCCAATGAGTGTTGATGCTCGTGGCAAGTATCGTTATTTTTCGACCTTCACAAGATGATTTGAGTAGATATGGGTATATCTACTTGATGAAACATAAGTCTGAAATAGTTGAAAGGTTCAAAGAATTTCAGAGTGAAGTGGAAAATCATCGCAACAAGAAAATAAAGTTTCTGCGATCTGATCGTGGAGATGAATATTTGAGTTCTGAGTTTGGTCTTCAATGAAAACAATGTGGAATAGTTTCACAGCTCACGCCACCGGAACACCACAACGTTATGGTGTGTCCGAACGTCAGAACCGTACTTTATTTTGATATGGTGCGATCTATGATGTATCTTACCGATTTACCACTATCGTTTTGGGGTTATGCATTAGAGACAGCTGCATTCACGTTTAATAGGGCACCATCTAAATCCGTTGAGATGACACCGTATGAACTATGGTTTAGCAATAAACCTAAGCTGTCATTTCTTAAAGTTTGGAGTTGTGATGCTTATGTGAAAAGTTTTCACCGATAAGCTCGAACCCAAATCGAGAAATGCGTCTTCATAGAATACCCAAAGGTAACTATTGGGTACACCTTCTATCACAGATCCGAAAGCAAGATATTTGTTGCTAAGATGGATCCTTTCTAGAGAAGAAGTTTCTCTCGAAAGAAGTGAGTGGGAGGAAAGTAGAACTTGATGAGGTAATTGTACCTTCTCCTTATTGGAAAGTAGTTCATCACGGAATCAGTTCGGTGATTCCTACACCAATTAGTGAGGAAGTTAATGATAATGATCATGAAACTTCAGATCAAGTTGCTACCAAACCTCGTAGGTCTTCGAGTAAGATCCGCACCAGTGGTACGATAATCCTATTCTAGAAGTCATGTTACTAGACCATGATGAACCTCACGAACTATGAGGAAGCGATGATGAGCCCAGATTCAGCGAAATGGTTTGAGACCATGAAATCTGAGATGGGATCCATATATGAGAACAAAGTGTGGACTTTGATGGAGTTGCTCGATGATCGGCAAGCCATATTATATAAATGGATCTTCAAGAGGAAGACAGATGCTGATAGTAGTATTACTATCTACAAAGCTCGACTTGTCGAGAAAGGTTTTCGACAAGTTCAAGGTGTTGACTACAATGAGATTTACTCAAGCTGTAGCGATGCTTATGTCTGTTCGAATCATGTTAGCAATCGCCACATTTTATGAAATCGGCAAATGGATGTCAAAACTACATTCTTTAATGGATTTATTAAAGAAGAGTTGTATATGATGCAACCGAAGGTTTTGTCAATCCTAAAGGAGCTAACAAAATGTGCAAGCTCCAAATGATCCATCTATGGACCGGTGCAAGCATCTCGAGTTGGAATAAACGCTTTGATAGTGTGATCAAAGCATATAGTTTTATCTGAGACTTGCGGTGAAGCCTGTATTTACAAGAAAGTGAGTGGGAGCACTACAACATTTCGATAAGTATATGTGAATGACATATTGTAGATCGGAAATAATGTAGAATTATTCGCAAAGCATAAAGGAGTGTTTAAAAGGAGTTTTTCAAAGAAAGACCTCGGTGAAGCTGCTTACATATTGAGCATTAAGATCTATAGAGATAGATCAAGACGCTTGATAAGTTTTTTCAATGAGTACATACCTTGACAAGATTTTGAAGTAGTTCAAAATGGAACAGTCAAAGAAAGAGTTCTTGCCTGTGTTACAAAGGTGTGAAATTGAGTAAGACTCAAAACCCGGCCACGGCAGAAGATAGAAAGAGAATGAAAGTCATTCCCTATGCCTTGGCCATAGGTTCTATAAAGTATGACATGCTGTGTACCAGATCTATTGTATACCCTGCACTTTGAGTTTGGCAAGGAGTACAATAGTGATCTAGGAATAGATCATTTGGACAGCGGTCAAAATTATCCTTAATGGAATAAGGATATGTTTCTCGATTATGGAAGTGATAAAAGGTTAAATGCGTAAAGGGTTACGTCGATGCAAGTTTTGACACCGATCTGGATGACTTTAAGTCTCGATCTAGATACATATTGATAGTGGGAGCAATTAGCTAGAGTATCTCCGTGCGAGCATTGTTGACATAGAGATTTGCAAAATACATACGGATCTGAATGTGGCGGACCCGTTGACTAAGATTCTCTCACAAAGCAAAACATGATCACACCTTAGTACTCTTTGGGTGTTAATCACATAGCGATGTGAACTAGATTACTGAATCTAGTAAACCCTTTGGGTCTTGGTCACATGGCGATGTGAATTATGGGTGTTAATCACATGATGATGTGAACTATCGATGTTAATCACATGGTGATGTGATCTAGATTATTGACTCTAGTGCAAGTGGGAGATGAAGGAAATATGCCCTAGAGGCAATAATAAAGTTATTATTTATTTCCTTATATCATGATAAATGTTTATTATTCATGCTAGAATTGTATTAACCGGAAACATAATACATGTGTGAATATATAGACAAACAAGATGTCACTAGTATGCCTCTACTTGACTAGCTTGTTAATCAAAGATGGTTATGTTTCCTAACCATGAACAAGGAGTTGTTATTTGATTAACAAGGTCACATCATTAGTTGAATGATCTGATTGACATGACCCATTCCGTTAGCTTAGCACACGATCGCTTAGTATGTTGCTATTGCTTCCTTCATGACTTATACATGTTCCTATGACTATGAGATTATGCAACTCCGTTTACGGAGGAACACTTTGGTACTACCAAACGTCACAACGAATCGGGTGGTTATAAAGGAGTACTACAGGTGTCTCCAAAGGTAGATGTTGGGTTGGCGTATTTCGAGATTAGGATTTGTCACTCCGATTGTCGGAGAGGTATCTCTGGGCCCTCTCGGTAATACACATCACTAAGCCTTGCAAGCATTATAGCTAATGAGTTAGCTGTGAGATAATGTATTACGGAACGAGTAAAGAGACTTGCCAGTAACGAGATTGAACTAGGTATTGGATACCGACGATCGAATCTCGGGCAAGTAACATACCGATGACAAAGGGAACAACGTATGTTGTTATGCGGTCTTGACCGATAAAGATCTTCGTAGAATATGTAGGAGCCAATATGGGCATCCAGGTCCCGCTATTGGTTATTGACCTGAGATGTGTCTCGGCCATGTCTACATTGTTCTCGAACCGTAGGGTCCGCACGCTTAAGGTTTCATGACGGTTATATTATGAGTTTATGTATTTTGATGTACCAAGGAGTTCGAGTCCCGGATGTGATCACGGACATGACGAGGAGTCTCGAAATGTTCGAGACATAAAGATTGATATATTGGACGGCTATATTCGGACACGGAAAGGTTCCGAAGTTTCGGAGAAAACGGAGTGCCGGAGGGGTTACCGAACCCCGGGAAGTAATGGGCCTTATTGGGCCAAGAGGGAGAGAGAGGGCTGCACCAGGAGGTGGCGCGCCCCCATGGGGAGTCCGAATGGACTAGGAGGGGGCGCAGCCCCCTTCCTCTCTCCTCTCCCTCTCTTTCCTTCCCCTTCCCTCTTCCTAGTAGGACTAGGAAGGGAGTCCTACTCCTACTAGGAGGAGGACTCCCCCCTCCTGGCGCCCCTTAGGGCTGGCCGCCCTCCCCTTGCTCCTTTATATCACGGGGCGGGGGCACCCTAGGACACACAAGTTGATCTTCGTGATCGTTCCTTAGCCGTGTCGGTGCCCCCTCCACCATATTCCACCTCGGTCATATTGTAGCGGTGCTTAGCGAAGCCTGCGACAAGAGAACATCAAGATCGTCACCACGTCGTCTTGTGACGAACTCCTCCCCGACGCTTTGCTGGATCGGAGCCGGGGATCGTCATCGAGCTGAACGTGTGCCAAGAACTTCGGAGGTGCCGAGTAACGGTGCTTGGATCGGTCGGATCGTGAAGACGTCGACTACATCAACGCGTTGATTTAACGCTTCCGCTTTCGGTCTCGAGGGCGTGGACGGACACTCTCCCTCTCGTTGTTGTGCCATCACCATGGTCTTGCGTGTTCGTAGGAAATTTTTGAAATTACTACGTTACCCAACAAAGAATGATGAAGCTATTGAAGGCACATCTCCCGCTTAAGAAGATGTTACCCGGTAGTGGCAAGTTGTTTCACCAACGTTGTGCAGCCCCATGTCATAAATCTGATATGTCAAGCAGATTGAACTTCCTTGGTCCATGATCAACATGATGCATGAAAGTGCCAAATATATTGAAGCTCACCAAGTCGAAGGAAAATTTCAAGAAATCATTATGCAGCATGGTGTATCATGTGGGAGAACTCCAAGTCTTGATTTCCAACTCACTAGAACTCAACCTACATGATGATTGATATAGCAAAGGAGTATCGCTGGAGTGTTTGACTCTTTGGCCATTCAAGATAAAAATATACCTTCAAGCCATCTTTTGAGGATTGGGAAAATCTCAAGATGTTTGCGTGGCTCCTCAAGGTATTTTATGAAGCCACTAATGTGATATCCGACACAAAATATCCAATCGCTAATTTGTATTTCCATGAAATGTGGAAAGTGAAGCTGACCTTAGAGCAACAACATTATGAAGAGGATTCGGAGATGGGTACAATGGTCAAATATATGAAGAAAAATTCAGAAGGTATTGGAAGATGACATGGTTGAGCCTTTGTATTCCAAAGTGATTTTGGACCCATAATTCAAGTTGAAATATATTGAGTTCGATTTGTCCTAGAGTTTGCGAATGAAGCTGCAACAAGGATTTCTAAAATAAAAGATGTGTTCCAAGGGTTGTTCAAGGAATACCTCCAATTGAATGACAATGGCTCGGATCCCATGTCACAAGGAGGTGATGATGACATGACCGTAAGTGGTGAAGATCCTATGGCTGATTGGGACCAACATGTCACCCTCATTTGCTCGATCAATAAATCTGGATTCTCTTGAACTTGATTTGTATTTGTCAAAGGTACCCATCTGTCAAGTGATCAATTCAATATCCTTGCATGGTGGCGATTTAACTCGGTGAATACCCAACGCTGAGTCGCATGGCAGCAGATATCTTAATGGCTCCTCGCTCTGCGGTGGCATCCGAGTGCGCCTTGAAAGACAGGAAGAGAGTCCTATCAGATTTTCAAGTCGAATGACCGCAATGACACTTGAAGCTCTTGTTTGCTTACAAGATTGGATAAGGGCCACTGGTAAATCCATACAACACAAGTTTCTTCTTTGTTTCTTATCAATGCTTCAAGTTTACAAGTTTCTTTTTTTTGCAGCTAATACTCAACGTACCTTGGCTTCAGTTCATGACATTTTAATGGACTTACAAGGTATGAAAAACTTTCTGATGTATACAGTGCCATGTATATGAAAGTACAGTTAAAGTATGAAGTCTGCTTTTTAAAGAGGGATTTCATATCTACAGTTTGTTCCAGGGAACTATTTGCAAGATGCAGCCCAAACATGTAGATGAATATATAGAGTGTTTTATTACACACAGAACTAGTGCTTTTAGTTTTGGTTTCCCCAAGTTATAGTTGATCTCTAATATATATTCCTTTTTTCATTCTTGTAACATTTCTTTGTAAATACATATATCGAGGATTGATGCTTGTTGGAGCATGTTAAACCTCAAGCGGATGATGGAGGAAAGATATGTCAGCTTTCTCTATAACCTATTGGATGTGAAAAGACTAGCATGTTGAACCTGTAATCTTTTGATCTTGTCTGAGTCTGTTGGATTGAGGTCCTTAGCTAGACGTTCTTTGAAACTTGTAATCTTTTGATCTTGTTCGAATTTGTTGGATTGAGGTCTTTAGCTTGATGCTCTTTGAAACATGATCTCACCATTTTAGCTTGATGCTCTGGGCTGTGTAAACATTTGCTAAATTTCTGGGTCGGCCTCATGTACCCAATGGGTCAATGGGGCCACAAAATTATGACGAAATGGGCCGGCCCATGGCCTCACATATTGACCTTGGAGCCATGGGGCCGGGGCCAGGGCCGGGTCAGCCCATTCTCATTTTCAGGTGTAAAGCGCATAAGGAAACTCCATGTAGATGGACTTTTGAAATCACTTGATTATGAATCATTTGATGCTTGTGAACCATGCCTCATGGGCAAGATGACTAAGACTCCGTTCTCCGGAACAATGGAGAGAGCTACTGACTTATTGTAAATAATGCATACTGATGTATGCGGTCAGATGAGTGTTGAGGCTCGCGGCGGGTATCGTTATTTTCTGACCTTCACATATGATTTGAGCAGATACGGGTACAAGTCTGAAACATTTCAAAAGTTCAAAGAATTTCAGAGTGAAGTGAAAATGTAGCGACCTGACCCGAATGGATCAAGTCTCTGTGCTTAAGTGTCATCCTCGGATCGAGATCTTTGACACACAAGACTCAAGGATTTATAACGAGGTAAATCACATGTAAAGTAACGTAAATAAATTACCTCAATCCAAACATAGCGGAAGCAACAAGGTTGTGGATTCCCATCAACACCAACGGCAAAGTTGAGTGTAGAAATCGTAACCCTAACGTATCACTTACTAAATGCGTTCGAAAAGTCTCGCAACATGAAACGTTGCAGCCAAAACGGCCAGAGACATGGAATATGCTTTGGCAATGTAACACATAGAGAGTAATGAAAGAATAAGCTATACTACATGCATATATGGCTGGTGGAAAGCTCTATGGTTACAGTTTTGCGAAAAGCCAATTTTTTCCTATATCAAAGTAATATATTTTAATTTAACTATCATGGTGGTTGAAACATCATTCAGAAGGTATAACCCCAACTCAATCCCAATTAAAGTGATTAACAACCCAGAATATTAATTTAGAGTGTTGAGATACATGTGAATACTCAAGTACTAGATACTCGAATTGTCCATAACCGGGACACGGCTAACCATGATTAGATTGTACACTCTGCAGAGGTTTGCACTTTTCCCCACAAGACTCGATCGCCTCCATTGGTTTCTCGCACTACATGGTGTTTGAGAAGCGGATGACCGAGACACAGTCTTCGTAAACATTAACTCTCTACTCCTGGATAGATCATACCAAACCTACAAAACCCACTACCTGCTGATCCACCTCTTCAAGAGCTTCACGAACTTACTCAACTATTCTAGAGCCCATAATAGCTTGTGGCTGCACACGGAAGTTTCTAGCATGAATAATCTCGCCCTTTGAGCACAGGTGGCGGTCCATAGGAAGATCACACGCGTGCATTCTGGATTTCCAAAATAAAATAGACAAAACTGGGTTCCCAGTGCCTCAATCCACCCAGATGTGTATTTAAGTTGCCACCTTAAAGTAAACCATTAATTAACAATCTCACATCTGTCATGAATATCTCTCAAACCCAAACCACGTCTACGAGCATAGCATAGCAATATAAGCGACACGTAGAAGTAACTCCCAAGGGTTTGATAGTAACAGGGCAATAGGTTCCTACCTCATCATCTACTTCCCAACCCACAAATTAATTACATCCTAACCATGCAATGTTTGGGGGTTGAACTAATGCATAAAAACTGGGTATGAAAAGAAATATGATCAAGTGTTACTTGCCTGCAATGTTGATGAACAAGATTCGCACTCAAAACTCTTGATAGATCTACTCGTCCCACTCCGGTCAATCTATCGTAATCAAGCAATAGTAACCACACATAAGCAATCACTCAAAAGATCGGAAAGAACGAAGAAAACGATTCGGAAAACATCAAAACCAAGCAATTAACTCTTGCAACATAAAACAATTTCTAACAGTACCAAAATTATATGGATTTGGCCTTATCAGAAGGTTTAGGTCAAGAGCTTGATTTGCAAAAAGAATCAGCTAAATCGGATTCTGAAACTCAAGTTATGATCAAACGAAGTTTGAATTCAAATCTGATCTAATTCAAATTTTAAACTTTCAAAAACATGTTTGAGTTTGATTCTTTGGATGGAGGAGATCATAACGAAGACGTGGCGTTGGTTTCGTTGGATTTGGACTAACGAGTAAAAAGTTATGAGGGTTTGAAAATTGGGGACTAATCTGCAAAAAAAGAATTCACGATAGGTCCCCGGCCGGAAAATAACGAAAAAGAAAAAAACTACAGAGCTTAACGTTCGTTTATAAGATCTAAACAAAGGACGTCATTGTTTAATAAAACAAAAAACAGATCTATTCTAGGGTTTTTTTTAAAACGGAGTTAAAAGAAAACCGGACGGGTTTAAATGGGTTGTACTGTTCGGGAGAGGGAAACCGGCGGCGGTGGCGGTTAACTCCGCGAAGTCCGCGAGGCGGCGCTGGGCTCGGGACTCCTCGTCGGAGGAGACGGCGAGGCGATGGGGGAGGCGGCGGGCGGGCGGGTGCGGTGGTGGCGGCGTTGGTGGGCATAAGCGGCGAGGTGGCGGCTTGGCGGCGGCGCTGGTGGATCTCGCCGGCGGCGGCGATTTGGGCGGCGGGGCTCGGGAGGAGGAGAGGAACGGGCCGGGCCTCGGGTTTTATGGAGGAGGGCGGCGACTTGGCGTGCGGGGAGGCGAGAGGAGACCGGCGGGCACGGATGCCGAGGTCGGCCGGTGGCGCGCCGTGTTGGCGGCGGACTCGGCGGAGCTTCGAACCTTGCGCGGCGATATGGGCCGGCCGGGCCGTGGCACAACAAGCTGGGCGGCTCGGTCGGTCGGTCCAAAAGATTTTTTTAAGCAGACAAACTAAAATAAAACCAAAAGAAATAGAAATATTATATAGGCATATAATATATCAAAATTTTCAGAAAAGATTTCCTACAAGATGAACATTATTCTAACTTCAAATAAAATACACAAAATTTCAAATAAAGCAAAGAGTGCTTCGTCCAATAAAATCCAACAAAAATCATTTTAAAAATACCAAAATGACTTCAAATTAATTTCTCTCCAAATTTTCTGATGTAGGGAATCATGTTACCCTATTTTCCATATATTTTATTTTTGGATAAAAATAATTTGAATAAAACTCCAATAACTCCAAATTGAAAATAAATTCAAAACAACTTTGAATTTAATCCTTTGAAACTCCCAACTCATATTTCATATAATTTGAAGAAGTCATTTTATCTTCACTCGTGAAAATCATTGAGTTGCATAAAGTTTCAGAATTGGAAATATTTTCAAATGAAATTCAAATATTTTCAACACCCTTGTCATTTAAATAAATGGAAGAAGTCATGTCATCTTCTCTCCGTGGTTTTGTGATGAAAAGAATTTGAATTCGAAGATCATAAAAGCAAAATGAAAGTTTGGGAAAGTCCTTTATTCCCTCTCATTTAACTTTCAAAAGTTTCAAACTCACTCACTTTCAGTCAATCAATCAAACAATCAATCAAAACTATCTATTTATTATAACATTCCAAAATTTAGAATTTTGGGATGTTACAAAACTACCACCCTTAAAATGAATCTCGTCCTCGAGATTCGGAGAGGCTAGCAAGAAATAGGTTAGGGTTGGGGTCTTCTCAAAAATCCATCGATCATCTCCGGGGGTCTCGGGTGCTACCACCCTTAGAAGCATGGTTACGGTTCCATCAAAACTCATATACTCCATCCTTATTGTTGACAGTGTCGGTCTTCTCAGATCGTAAGGAAAATTCCTTCTCTGGGCTCTTCCGGTAGTGGCATAACCTTTTCCTCAATTCTTCTGTCCTTTCATCTTGATAAGGTTCTTCTGAGACTGGGTCTTCTTAGCTGACGGGTCTGGCGCCGATACTAAACAACTATCGATATCTCATGGTGGTCAACCATTTATGGTTTGTCCTGCAGGAAATGGATCTGGGTTGAACCTCACCGTATATCCTACGATTGGCAACAACTGCCGTGTACAAGGGAAAATACTTATACCATTCTAAGGTTTAAACAAGGTTTTGATCGTCATCTCTTTACTATAGGTAAGTCACTCAGATTTACCATCCCATATAGCAACGCGAATAATAAGAGTAAGTCAGTATGGTGATCAATCCATCCCGCACCCAAATCATTACCTTGTACATGGTTTAGCGAATCTCGCATTCTAACACTCGGTCATTCTCACAAGCATTGCAGAATTTCCTCTTGTCGACGAACCAAGTTCGGATAAATCCATTGATTCTGCATGCCAAACTGTCGGGGAAGCTGATCGTGTCCCGCGATCACCTATGGTCCCTGGTCCCTTGTGGTTCGGAGGGGGGGCGGAGGATGCACAAAGAGCGGATCGAAGCGATGCACACGAGCAGATTTACCCAGCTTCGGAGCTCTCCGGAGAGATAATACTCCTCACTGCTGCTTTGTGGATTATATTGGGTTCTTGCTAGGGAGCAATGGGAGCTACAAAACCTAGCCTGAGTGTGGTCTCGTATGAGTAGAATGAACTAAGCGGAGCCGAACCGAACCCTTTCTACGTTGCACTTGGGCCTCCTTTTATAGGCACAAGGGGTCACCATAGGTGGCAAGTAGACAAGGGTAAGATAGTAAAAACAGAGGTTGGTACACCGCTTTATACAGTGTACGATGATCTATACCTAACTCGACGGACAAGGGACAAGAGTCATAAATGCCCATCTCGATCGCTCAACGATTATACGAGGACCGTCAAGTGCGCCTCCGTTTGCCACGATGGTAGCTTGTCACCGCCGCTATCGCTGCTCCCCTCGGCTGCACAGCCCGTCGACACGCGTGCTTGGGAAAGCCCCATGGCGACACGTTGGCGGATGAGCTGGAGCGGAGATGAAGAGAGGTCACTTGCATGGGGCGCGCCTTGCAGCAAGGTTCTTGTCGCGCTTCGGAGCTTGTCGCTCACCAAGCCTTCCCGACAAGCTCCTCTTGCCGGGTCTTGTTTCCTTTGTGCCTGGTGGCCCTCCCGGCAAGCTCCTCTTGCCGGGCCTTGATTACTTTGTTCTTGAGTGGCTCCACAGAGCCATTGAGATCTTAGCGGTCACCGGGCCAGCCAGCCGCTGGTGTGAGGTCTTGCGTCTGTCACGCAAGTTCGGGATACTAGGGTACCCCTACTCTAGTACACCGGCAGAGCCCCGAGCTGGGCCACACACGACGCTAAGCTCTGTTGGGCCAGGCCCAAAAGCAGTGCATGGATGGCGCGCCTGGATCACGCAGATTATTCGCTGACCACTGACGTCCCCACGAACGACACGTTCCGGACGTGGCGTCGTGGAGAGATCGTGGGGCTTTCTTTAATGGGAAAACGGGCACGCCGTCCCTCCCCCTTTATAAGCGGGGGAGCAGGGCAGGGCGCCCACTTGCCATTCTTTGTCACATCAGAAACCCCGCCGCTCCCCCTTTCTTCTCGAGCCCAAAGAGCGCGACGCTCCGCCCCTCCATTACCACCGGTGCCTGCGCCGTCGACCTCCCCACCACCTCTCCCCATGGCTCCGAAGGCCGACAAGGAAAAAGGCGTGAAATCGGCCGGCGCAGCGGCTCGCGGTGTTGCGGAAGGAGCGGGCCCTCTTGATCCCCAGCAGCGGGGAAGGAGCTGCAGGGAGCTGTACTATCTTTTACGGTCGACGGAGACCAGGCGCACCCACGCACGAGAGTCATCTCCGCCGCCACATCCGAGAAAGTTTCCATCGGGTACCCTTTCTTGGCTTTTCTTCCATCAAGGGCTCTGCCCACCCTTTTCTGAATTCTTTTGCGATGTCATGAACACATATGGCCTCCGCCTCCTTGATTTCACCCCCAACGTCGTCCTCACTTTGGCCGTTTTCGCACACCTCTGCGAGAACTTTGTCGGGGTCCACCCAAATGTAGCACCCTTCCGTCATTACTTCATGCCCCGCGTAGAGAGAGGAGAGCCGCTTGCCGGAGGGATTGCATGGGTCTCGAGGATCGGCAAGAAGGAAGCATATCTTGACAGAGCTGCGTAGCAAGTGGGAGGAGTGGAGAGCTGGCTGGTGTTGGATCTTAGAGGAGGAGCCACAGCCTTTCACCGCCTGCGCAAACTCCCATAGTCGCGCAATGATTGGAGCAACTTGGCGCGGAGGGCGACAAGTTGAAGATTGCCGTGACTAGGATTTTGCGTCTCCGGCAAGCGGGGCTTACCGTAGGAGCTGTTGGCGCGGACTTCCTTCGCCGCCGCATTGCGCCTTGCAGGGAGAGGAGGAGGCCTGCTTGGGAATTCCAAAATCGGCGGACATCATGAGGCTGCGCCCGGTCTGAACTGGAATTTTCTTGTCTTGGAGCTGGGCGGCATGCTGCGGGAGCTGTTCAAGCGATGCGATCACCCAGTGGTGCATGTTGCCGAGGGAGTCGTGCCCTTGTGCAACAACTCGTCGCTTGAGCAGCATCCGCGCGATGATGCCGTTGTGCGATTCCCATGGAATCGTTCCAACTTAGCGAGGAGCTGCCGACGACGTCGTCGGCAGTTCTTCGACAACTTGGCGGAAGTGCCGATCCGCGCCGACGAGCAGAAATGGCTCACCCGCGACACCACCGATCGGAGATGGCGCGCATCGCCACAAGGTTGGAGGCGGCGAAGCTGCCGCCGCCCGGCGTGTTTGGGTTTACCGTCGAGGCGGAAACAGTGAGGCGGCAAGTCTCGCCGACCGAGAAGAGCTTCGCCGGTGAGGAGGAGCAGCCGAGCCAGCGTCAATCCGGAAGAGCCGGCGGGGCACTTCCCTCCGCCGTCAAGCAGCTTGCCGCAGGAGGAGCCAGCGGCCCTGCCAAGAGACGCCTCATAAGACCGGAGAAGTGGCGGGGCAGCAGGCGGCCCAACAGCCGCCTCGCCGACGACCAGCTCTACCATGCAAGCATTGTTGCCTGGAGCGCCCATGCCGCCATGGCGGCGGGCGGGGTCTTCGAGTCGCGGCCCTGCATCCGCCAAGCGTCAGGGAATCTTCTCCTCCAATTAAATGGCGGGGCGAATTTGATCTCTCCGCCCTCAGCTCAGGAAGAAGAGGAAGAGTAAGATCTTGTCGCTGCTACTTGTAATCCTCTAATTTATTGCTTTATTTTATATCTGACCGGCTTCACTCTGAACCTTCTCCTTCTTGGGGCCTTCTTTCGGAGGCGTTGAAGAGGGCCAAGACCCCGGTGGTTGTCGTCTCGGATGATTCCCCTCTGGCGGCAGAGGCACGTCTGGGACTCCTTGCGGATCCGGCAACCCTTCAACAGAGCAGCCCCAGCAGCCCCCAGCGTAAGTGTTTGGTTTATTTCTCATGGTTAGGTGTGCTTGGGTGCTTCTCCGTCACCGATATATGGTTTGTTGAATTATGTAGGAGCGAGCAGCCTCATCAGAAGTCCCGGAGGTCGCTCGAGGTTCAGCCCCATCAGAGGCCTCGGAGGTCACCCCAAGTTCGGTTGCTTCAACTTCGCCACCAAGGAGAAATCTCCGCCAAGGAGCGCTCTCCGCAAGGAGGCCTCTCCGACAAGGGGATCTTCTCCGCAAGGAGCAGCGCCGACAACCCTCCGGTGGTGGAGACCGCGACAGAGACCCTCTGCAGGTAATCTTCTTGCTTGAGAATTCCCTTGGGTTCTTTTCTTACATCCTTCTTTTTGAACATTTGCTTGACTTGTTCTTTCTTTTTCGACCATCGATCCATCCGCGGAGATCCGATGGAGACCGAGGCTGCCGGTGAGGAGGGCGCCATGGCGACAATGTCGACGCCGCCAACATGGAGGAGGAGGCCGGCGCCGATGGGTCCGCCGGCGAGGAGGCCGCCAAGGCTGCTGGCGCAGAGGCTAGGGAGGGATCTGGCGATCGCACTGACGGCCCTGAGGCCGCAGGAGCGCCAGGCGCTGCACCTCCCGCCGATCCTCCCGCCACCGATGCCGCACCAGACTCCGAAGAGCCCCAGCTTGGCGCCTATCGAAGGCCGGCGAGGTGTCTTTATCAAGCTCCCATGGGCATCAAGCTCAGGGCACCGGCCAAGGGGAGACCTTGACGGGCCTTGCTTGTCACGCCGGTCTGTCGCTGGTCGATGCTCTGAGCAGCAGCAGCGTGAGCTGAGGAGGAGCAGCTGCTAAGGAGGTTGTTGTCGCTCTACCGCGCCGACAAGCCAAGCTGGAGTCCAGGGAGGCGCTTGTCGCGAGGGAGGGAGCTGACTTGGAGAAATGCGCGGAAGAGCTCCGGCGCGCCAACAAAGAAACTCTCCGGGATATAGCAGAGGCGCGGAGCAGCTTGTCGAGGAGCGCACGGCCTTCATCTTGGAGAAGGCGGAGGAGCAGCAGAGGCTTGCCGCGAGAAGCTCTCCGTGCAGAAGGTGAGCTGGCGCAGCGGAAGATCAACCTCGACAGCTATGAGGAAGATCTCGCCGTCTTGAAAGCAATCGATTAGCGGGCCACTTCAGAGGCAAAGGATGCTGCTGCGGCTGCCGAGGCCGCCAAGAAGGAATTGGAGGCGAGGGTGGCTCAGCTGGAGTCCACCCTCCGAAGAGCGCCGCCGAGGTCGCCGGGTTGAAGCCTTGGCGAGAAGGACGCCTACACCCTCGGCGAGTTGCAAGGTCGTTTCACCGAAAAGATCAAAGAGCTCGATGCCGCCAAGGACTCCAAGGCGGATCTGGAGCTCAAACTGACCACCTTGACAGAGACGCTGAACGGCGCCAAGGAGCGGGAAACGGGCCTACTGGAGAAGATCAAGGCCAACGAGGAACTGCTGTCGAATGCTGTGACCGCCCGAGAATAATCTCGTAGATAGCATAATGCCTTTGGATGAAGGTCTTGTGGACACCGCCGCCGCCATCCATAACGAGCTGATGGAGCTGGGGATGGTGGATCTTGGGTACTCCACCGACGAGAACCTCCAACCCAGCGTCAAGCTCAACCTGTTCTTCAAGGGTGTTGCTGACGGGTCTCCAGCGGCTCCGGGAGGAGATCCCAAAGCAACTGGCGGAGGAGTCGCGCCAAGTTTGCGCCGGGCTCTCGGAAGGTCTTGATGAAAGTGGCCTTCCGCAACCCAGGCCGATTTCACCAAAGTCCTCAAGTCCCCGCCTCCATCTGCGGCGTTGAAGCGCTCAAGGCCCTTGTTGCACCATTGTGGACAGGGTGAGCGGAGTCAAGAGGCTCGATGGTGACCGCGTGGACTAGGCCGCCAAGCTTATCTTTCTCTTGTCGCTGTAGATCATGTTTAGGCGAAAAATCTATTAGATCCGCGACAAGTTATTATGTAATATACACTATCTTAGGCAATCGAATGCAATGTTATTTCCTTTACTCGATTTCTTCCCTTGTATGTTTATGCCCTACGCTTTTAGGGGACTTGTCGGTGCAAACACCTTTGCCGCGAGCGCTGAGTGCGGAACGTCAGCAGCCTGCTGGCGATGCTGCCTCCGACAAGCAACCTTGTCGTAACTAGTTGCAGCACGCTAAAGTCGTTGAGCGGACTCGAAACAACATAAGGGCGCAAGCTAGCCACGAGTTGGTTCCTCCGCGCACGGGTTTTCCATACAAAGTACTATCGTTCGAGGAAGATAACTTGAAAATTTAAAAACTGATTGTTTGCACTTAGCAACTTAGCTTTTTTGTTGTTTGCTTCCCGGCAAGGTGATACTTCTTCGAGCGACACTTGGTGACCCACATCCTTATCTTCTCCTTCCCCCCGGTTAACTTGTGGGTGGATGAACCTTGCTCTCTTTTGAGAAGAAAGAAGAGAAAATAAAGTTATGGAGCCTAGTGGCTCGTTATAAACTACAGTGTGGATGCTGCGAAAATGTTAGATAACACATGCATATAAGATTATGAAAGCATGTATCGACAAGTTGTGTGCAACACATAGGCTTCTTGATGCACGGGTCTGCGCCGCTTTGTACAAAGGATTACATGCAACAATGGCAAGACTTGTACAAAGGATTACATCAACAGCGCCTTTGTACAAGCGGGTTAAACAACCGCGCTTTATGGGTAAAACTTGCGAAGATGCTCTATATTCCAGGAATTGCTCACGGAATGCCATCTTCGGTCTCAAAGCGGACAGCGCTGGGCCTAGTGACTTCGTTTCACCCGATAAGGGCCTTCCCACTTGGCGTCAACTTGTTGGAATTCTTGGCGGATTGAGCGCGCGAAGAACAAGGTCGCCTTCCACGAAGCTTCGGCATTAACTGCGGCTATGGTAGCGGCGCAAAGCTTGCTTGGTAACAAGCAGCTCGTCAAAGAGCTGAAGGCGATCCTCCTCGAGGAGCAGCGCGTCATCTTGTCGCAGCTGCTCTTCCTCAAACTCATCATAGCGAGCACTCGAGGTGACCCGTATCTGAGTTCCGTGGGGAGAACTGCCTCTGCTCCATAGACTAGGCGAAAGGTGTCCGGCGGTGGCTCGATTTGGCGTCGTCTGATCGACCAAAGAACCACCGCAGCTCCTCGATCCATTTCTTCCGCACTTGCGCAGCTGTCGAAAGTTCGGTCTTGAGTCCCGCAGCACTTCAGCATTTGCCCTCTCTGCTTGACCGTTGCTTCTCGGGTGAGCAATGAAGCAAAGCAGACTTTGGCGCCAAGATCTTGGATGTCTTGCATGAAGGTGCGACTTCGTGAATTGTGTGCCATTGTCGGTGATGATCCTGTTAGGAATCCCAAAGCGGCAAACAATTGACTGAAGAACTTGATCTGCTTGTTGTCTTGTCACCTTCCTCATCGGTTCCACTTCCGCCACTTTGTGAACTTGTCGATTGCGACGTATAAGTACTCAAAGCCCCGACAGCTCGGGGAAGGGGCGAGGATGTCGAGCCCCGGACGAAAAAGGGCGGGATAAAGGGATCGTCTGGAGAGCTTGAGCTGGTTGGTGTATCTGTTTGGAATGGGCCTCGCACGCTTCACACTTGGTTACTTGTGCGATTGCATCTGGAGGGCTTCTTGCGGAAGAAACCTTGCCGGAAAGCTTTGCGGCAAGTGCTCTTCGCCAATGTGGTGACCACATATGCCTCCATGTATCTCTGCCAACAGCTTGTCCATCTTCCCGCAAATACACTTCAATTTCACTCTGTTGAGTCTTCTTACATATAGGATGTTGTCAACAAACTAATACATACTTGGACTGCCGGGCTACTTTTCCGCTTCTTCTTGCTCTTGGAAGTTCTCCGTCTCAAGGAAATGGACAATTTGCTGCGCCCATCTTTGGAGCACGTGGCTCGACAACAAGGACTAAAGGCTCATCTACCACTGCGGGAACATTAGCTTCCACGGCAAGAACCTGTGGTTCCGCCGGAGCTTGATGATCCCCGGCAAGCTTGCCGAAGCAAAGCTTGTCGGGAGCGTCTGCTTCAACGAAATAAACCATGGGGTTTGTCGGAGCAGACTGCTCCTCAGTGATATTTGCGTTGATTTTAGGGATCTTATTGGCGGCGGCTCCAAGGAGCTCTACCGGAAAGTAGTCGCCGGAAACCAATTTTCTCTTCTTGCTCTGTCCTGTTGATGGTGTTACGGTTGGCTGAGTCAGCTTGAGCACAAAAATTCCTGGTTCCACAGGTAACTTAAGTGCGGCACATTTGGAGAGGCCATCAGCTATATCATTCTGAGCTCTTGGAACGTGTTCCATTTGCAAGCCTTCAAAGTGCTCTTCTAGCTTTCTCACTTCATCGGCGAGGCTTCCATCAGCGGACTCGATAATCTTTATTTACTTGGCGGACGACAAGTTGCGAGTCCCCCCTGACAATGAGCTTCTTGATCCCAAGGTCTACCGCAATCCTGAGACCGGCAAGCAAACCTTCATACTCTGCAGTATTGTTTGTTGCTTGTTCCTTGGGAAAGTGCATCTGGACTATGTACTTGAGGTTCTCTCCGTGGGTGCGATAAGCAGCACGCCGCACCGCGCTTTGCAGCGAGAAGGCACCATCAAAGTACATTAGCCACTCTTTATTTGCCTCCTTGGCGGGATGCTCGTCTCGGAGTTTCTGCATCTTGCGTTGGCGTCCACTCTGCTATGAATTCTGCCAATGCTCGCTTTGGATAGTTGAAGTGCTTTCAAACTTAAGACCAAAGCTTGGCAGTTCGATGCCCACTTGACAATTCTGCTGTTGCTTCGGATTTTGCAAAATCCTCTTCATGAAAGCGAGTGACAACTGTTATCTCGTGTGCTTGGAAGTAATGGCGCAGCTTTCTCGAGCCATGAGGAGGCGAAAAGCAACTTATGCACACAGTACCTTGACCTAGCCCCTGTAAGGGGCCGACAAAGTAGACTAGGCGCTGCACCATCCTTTTCTGTATCTTGTCGTAATTCTGCAAAGATCCGTCCTTGTCGGGACCAGAGCTTGACGGCGAAGCATCCTGCTTGTCGCTGGATGTACCTGCCTCGGTTGCCGGCTCATCATCCGCCTCCCTCTCCGCTACTAACGCAGCACTAACCACTTGATTGGTCGCCGCTATATACAACAACAACTTCTCTTGTGGCCTAGGTGCGACAATTATTGGAGTGGAGGACAGGTATCTCTTCAAGTCTGCAGCGCAGCCTCCGCTCTGAGTCCATTTCATTGGACCTGCCTTTTCAAAATCTTGAAAAATGGCGGGCGCTCAACAGACTTAGAGATAAACCTCTTGAGAGCAGCCACGCAACCGCAAGCCTTCTTACATCCTTGATGTGCTTTGGTGCTTCAATCTGCTCGATGGCCTTGATCTTGTCGGGATTGGCTTCAATTCCCACTGAGACACAAAGAACCCGAGAAGCTTGCGGAAGGGACTCCAAACACGCACTTCTCGGGGTTGAGCTTGAGGTTGATCTTGCGCAGATTTGCAAAATTCTCATCAAATCTTGAACTAGAGTTGCTTTGTCCTTGCTTTTGACCACTATGTCATCCATGTAGGCTTCTACATTTACGTATATCTGTGGCTCAAAGGCATCATGAACTACTCTTGCAAAGGTTGAACCAGCATTCTTCAAACCGAAAGGCATCCGTATGAAGCGATCGTGCCACATGGTGTAATGAATGCGGTTTCTCTTCATCCTCTTACGCCATGAAGATCGATGATATCCTGAATATGCATCAAGAAATGAAAGCAGATCACATCCACCGAGGAGTCAACAATCTGGTCGATCGTGGCAAGGAAATGGGTCTTTGGGAGAAGCTTTATTAACATCTGTGAAGTCAATACAAAGTCTCCATTTCCCATTGGCCTTGCGTACAACTACGGATTGGCCAACCACGTGGGATGGAGTACTCCTCGACAAGGCCTGCTGCTTCCAACTTCTTGATTTCTTCGCTATGAATTCTTGGCGCTCCTTTGCTGTTTCCTAACTTTTTGCTTGACGGGCGCAAGTGAGACAGACAGCTAGGTGGTGCTCAATTACTTTCACAGGAACACGGGGATGTCGGATGGTTGCCATGCAAACACATCAACATTCGCCCGCAGAAAAACAACGAGCTCACCTTCCTATTTAGGGTCAAGCGTGGCGATGGTGAAGGTACCACCAGTGCGTCCTCCTTGGCGGGCACCTTCTTGGTCTTTGGCGGAGCTGCCATCATCTTCTTGCACTTGCGGTGGAGCTCGATGGTGCGTCCTCGGCGGTGGCGCAGCACTCGAAGAGGTGCGCTTGCGGAGTGGGCATCGAACTCTTGCGGACTTGGTGGTCTTCTTCTTCCCCGGAGCTTCGGTAGCGAGTGGTTTGATATCTGTCGTAGCTGCTGCATCGGTAAATCTTGTCGGCGCAGATAAGCGCATCCTTCTTATCGCCATGGACAGAAATGGCGCTTATCGGGCGGGCATCTTGAGTAAATTGTAGGCGTAATGAGCAGCTGCCATGAACTTGGCAAGCGCTGGGCGACCAAGTATGCCATTGTAGGGCAATGGGAAATCGACAACGTCGAATGTGACCTTCTCGAGTTCTGAAGTTTAGCTCACTTTGCCAAATGTTACCGCAGCGTGATATTCCCTTTGGGCTTGCTCCTTCTGGGTTGATTCCTTGGAAAGTACCGGTCTCTTGAGCTCACTGTCGAGGATTTGAAGCTTACGGAGCACCGAGAGGAGATCAGGTTCAGGCGGCCCGCCGTCAACCAACATCTTTGTGACCTTGAGGTTGCGGATAGTTGGTGATACCAACATCGGCAAGCACCCGACCGCAGTGATGCGATCGAGGCGATCCTCAATGTCAAAGATGATGGGCGTCTTGGACCACTTGAGGTTTGCGCGACTCTATGGATGGTTCTGCTGCATTAACCTCACGCATCCATTGCTTGAGTTGGCGGTGCGAGTATGCAGAGAAGCACCACCGTCAACGCAAAGAACCTCCGTTGCCTTGAAACTCCTGCTCATCAGCTTCATCATCTTCCATATCTTCATCGTCATCTTAGCCTTCGTCCTTGTCGCGGCCTGGGAGGTCTTTCTCCTTGCCGCTGCTTGGCCTTGCAGGCGTCCTCCCCGCCGGGTCTCTTCTTACTAGCTGCACTGCACCTTCTGGGCCTTCTCCTTGTCTACGCTCGTATTCAGCCCTCTGTAGCTCAACAAGCTGCGCGACTTTCTTGCAGCTCTGGAGATCGTGGCCCTTAGTGCGGTGGATCTTCTGATCTTGCTTGTTGGAGCTATCGGGCTTATTGGCGGCCGCCACACTTGGCGGTCGTTGTCGTGGCGACCTCCTTGCGGAGCCACCAGCCTTGGCTTTGTTGGCGGCACCATCCTTGCCGGACTGCTCGACAACTAGTACTTCTTCGTTTTCTTCTTTACATTGTTTAGCCGGCTCTTCCTTGCAGGGCGGTCTCCTCACTTGTCGGACTCTGCTCCCACATTCTCTCACAGGAGTCTTCTTCCTTCTTCAGTAGCGTGCACACTTGTCGGCCAGGCGTGAGCTCGTTGGCGTCTTTCACTTTGCACATCGCCATCTCCTCCCTCATCCTGCGGTTTAGCACATTTTGATGAAATGCTGCGATCACCTTGCGGCGGGTGGACATCTGGGATGTTGTAATGCACACGGCTGAATCTCTGGATGAATTTGCGCAGGACTCTCCTTCCTTCAGGCGAGCAAGTGAAGGTCACTCTCTTGGCCATGAGGCTTGTGGCCTTTGTGAAGGCGCCGACAAACTGGTGGCACAAATCCGCCAAGAAGAAATAGAGCTGTCCGCAAGTGCATGAGCCAAGATCTAACGTTTGGCTTGAGCACGGAGGAAGTAGTTGGCAAGAATCTTGTCGTCTCGTCCCCGCAGCCTGCACCGCGATGGTGTAGATCTTGAGGAACTCCGATGGGTGTGTCCTGCCATCATACTTCTCCCGCACATCGGCTTGAAGTTTTTCTTGTTGGGCCCTTTGGACTTGCCGCAGCTCACGAGTGAGCGCAGGGCATACTACGCGTCTGACAAATCGCTTTGGTTCCCTGGCGCATGCATATCGACAATGGGCCCAGCCGCTGGTCGGATTGACGCTTGGCGCTTCCCTCCGCGCTTCGTCGGGTTCGGCGTCTTCTTCTTGTCGTTCTTTAGAACTTGCCGCTGATCACGGCGGGCTCGTGGATCCGCCGACGCGGTGGAGTCGCCGTCGATGTGGATCCGAGGAGCTGGTGATCTTGGCCTTTGGGAAGGGGAGTGCATGGTGGTGTCTCCCCGCGGGTTTAAATCGCCACCGGCTCGTGCCTTGTCGCCTCGCCCGCAAGGACGCGATTAATTGCCGCGGGGCGTCGCCGTTGGCAAAGCCGATGAGACTCTGAATTGTGGCCCTCCATTCGTCGACCTTGTCGGCTGTTAGAGGGTAGTCTAGAAGTAGCTGAGCTCTCGCCAAGGCTTCTGCTGGAGTAGTGGGTGGCAATGGCGTGCGTGGCGAGGAAGGATGTGTTCGGACTCTAACCAAGTTAGGAGGAGCAGCATCCATGGCGACCGTACTCGCTTCGTCTGCGGCATCTTTGGTGTGCATGCGGGTCTCGAGACCTTGGGATCCTCGGCTTGGCCTTGATCCAACGGCGTATGGTGCTGCGAGCATCATGGCGCTGTCGGTCCCACGCCTCCGAGAAGGGCGCGGTGCGGATTCGACGCCGACGCCTGCGCTGCCTTGTCCTTGGACCTGGCGGTGTTGTGGGCTCTCTCGACGACGCCCGTTCCTCCGCCAGCGTTTTCCCCACCACCCGTTAGCTCCGGTGGTGGTGGGTTCGACGCGGACGGCTCTGCTGCTGCCGAAGACTTCTTCTTCGGCGCCATGTTGATGAAGATGATGATGAAGTTGCTCGTGTGACCGCTGGATCAGGTTCACACAGCCTCGACGCCCCCTACCTGGCGTGCCAAAGATGTCGGGGAAGCTGATCGTGTCCCGCGATCACCTATGGGACCTGGTCCCTTGTGGTTCGGAGGGGGAGCGGAGGATGCACAAAGAGCGGATCGAGCGATGCACGAGCAGATTTACCCAGCCGGAGCTCTCCGGAGATAATACTCCTCTGCTGCTTTGTGGATTATATTGTGTTCTTGCTAGGGAGCAATGGGAGCTACAAAACCTAGCTTTGAGTGTGGTCTCGT
Organism: Aegilops longissima; assembly: GCA_021605205.1. Classification (NCBI taxonomy): domain Eukaryota; kingdom Viridiplantae; phylum Streptophyta; class Magnoliopsida; order Poales; family Poaceae; genus Aegilops; species Aegilops longissima. The sequence goes on along the minus strand of JAHIAM010004366.1, from coordinate 12,054 downwards.
ATGAGTAGAATGAACTAAGCGGAGTCGAACCGAACCCTTTCTCGTTGCACTTGGGCCTCCTTTTATAGGCACAAGGGGTCACCACAGTGGCAAGTAGACAAGGGTAAGATAGTAAAAAGAGGTTGGTACACGCTTTATGCGAAAGTGTATGATGATCTATCGTAACTCGACGGCAAGGGACAAGAGTCATAAATGCCCGTCTCGATCGCTGAAACGATTATAACAGGGACCGTCAAGCGCCCTCCGTTTGCCACGATGGTAGCTTGTCGGCGCCGCTTATCGCTGCTCCCCTCTGGCTGCACAGCCCGTCGACCGCGTGCTTGGGAAAGCCCCATGGCGACACGTTGGCGGATGAGCTGGGCGGAGATGAAGAGAGTCACTTGCATGGCGGCGCCTTGCAGCGGCAAGGTTCTTGTCGCTCTGGGGCTTGTCGCTCACCAAGCCTTCCGACAAGCTCCTCTTGCCGGGTCTTGTTTCCTTTGTGCCTGAGTGGCCCTCCCGCAAGCTCCTCTTGCCGGGGCCTTGATTACTTTGTTCTTGAGTGGCTCCAAAGGAGCCACTGAGGATCTTGGCGGTCACCAGGCCAGCCATGCCGTGGGGTGCTGCGACTGTCCGTGCACGAGTTCGGGATACTAGGGTACCCCTACTCTAGTACACCGACACAAACAAAACAACTATCGTTCCTTAACAACTCTCAGGTTTTTGCGTAAACTCCTATAGGATCGTCGGTTGACAAAGGCATATCCTCTTCTTCTAGGATTTTTCCTTCAGCAAGAGTGTGCTTGCTTCTTGGCAGGTCCTCGGACCTGTGGGTTATGGCCCATCTCATCACTTGTAATCCTTGAACACCTCATCAGGGCAACTGATCCTTATTCCAACTTCCTAGTATTCTTAAATCCATCCAATTGTATTGTCTTCCTTCCTTCTATTGGCACCAAACTTGGACATGATTACTCAGACTCATCATGGAATTTCCATTGATCCATATTTCCAACATCATACCTCCTTTATATCCAATAATACTTCATCTCTTCATCCTCGTGGGATATCCCACATACCGAGATACAAACTTATACTTATGAAATCCATACTCCACTTCGTGGAACATCATTATCCTTTCAATGGAAAAATGTCCTTACAGGGGAATATTGGCCATCTTTGCATGGCACTTCTTCAACTGGGAAACGTGAAACACATCATGAACTCCTGACAGTCCTTCGGGTGACTCCAACTTGTTGGCCACTACTCCCATACGCTCCAAAACTCGGTATGGTCCTACAAATCTCAGGGCTAAGTTTCCCTTAACTCCAAATCGTTTAACTCCTCGCAGAGGTGGCACACAAATATATTCTCTGTCTCCGATTTCATAGACTACCTCCTTGCGTCTGCATAATTATTCTGCCTGGACTGAGCTACCTTCAGTCTATCTCGAATCAACTTAACATTCACTTCTGACATCCTTGATCACATTTGGTCCAAACAACTGAAGGTCTCCAACTTCATCCCACATCAACGGTGTCTGGATCCTTCTCCCATACAAAGCTTCAAAAGGGCCATCTTCAAACTGTCTAGGTAACTGTTGTTGTATGTGAACTCTGCGTAAGGTAGATTATCATCACTACTAGATCCATAATCTAGCGCACACGCTCTCAACATGTCCTCCAGAATCTGATTGACTCTTTCGATCTGTCTGCGGATGAAAGGCTGTACTGAACTCTAGCCTGGTTCCCAAAGTTTCACGCAACTGATTCCAAAACTTCTGAAGTAAACTGGGTTCCTATATCTGATACAATGGTCCTCGGAACTCCATGCAGACATACGATCCTTGTCAAATATATCTTGGCCAACTTCTCACTTGTATAGGTGGTTTCACTGGGATAAAGTGAGCCACTTTGGTCAAGCTAATCAACTACTACCTAGATAGAATCATATCCCAATCGGGTTCTGGGAAATCCGGTAATGAAATTCATGCCAAGCTTATCCCACTTCCATTCGGGTATCGGCATAAGCTGTAGTAATCCGACTGGCTTCTGATGCTCTGCTTTACTCTCTATGGCATACATCACCTATAAATACATACTCCATAATATCCTTCTTCATACCAGTCCACCAGAAACACTCCTTCAAATCCAATACATCTTGGTGTTTCCAGGGTGAATCGAGTATGGTGAGTCATGAGCCTCCTGAAGTATTAACTTCCTGATCTTTGCATTATTGGGTACATGTACACTAATCTCAAACCATAAGGTGTCGTGCTCATCCTTACGAAAACCTTCGGCCTTTCCTTTGCTCATCCTCTATTTTACCTCAGCAATCTCTTTGTCATCCTTCTGAGCTTCACTGATCTCTTCCAACAATGTAGACTGAACTTCCATTACTGCAACAAAACCTTTTGGGAACAATCTCCAATCGAAGTTCCCTCAAAATCCTCAGCTAACTCCTTTGGTAATCCTCTGCTTATGAGGGTATTCGTCCTTATTTCCTTTATGGTTGTGTCCTATTTCTCCACAAAGCTTGTATGCACAAGTTTTCTTCATATCCTTTTCCATAAGGCCTAAATTTCTGGGACACAAGACGAGACTTTGGCAAAGTCAACTCAAATTCTTTCCAAGTGGTTACTCCTTGCCATCCATTGATGGTTTGGTGCATCCTCCACCAAGCAGCAGCACCTCTTTCAAAGCATTGAAGAGCATGCTGGGCCATATCCTTTCTGGCTATATGGTTATTCTCCATGTGATCCTCCATGTTCTGAATCCATCGGTCCGTCTCCAATTGACTCATCGGTCCCGAAAATACGAGCTCATCTCCATTCATCATCTATTGGGTCCATGGATTATGGGGTGAGATAGATCGAGAGGGATGCACACAAAGCAAACAAAAATTTTGAAAATACAGATTTTATTTGTGGCTGTCAGAAAAACATCAAACAAACGACAGCTCACAATCGTCGCATCTAACGCAGGTATATAATAGGGTTGGGTATTCTAAAGGTCAACGTCGCCAAACTCTTCCAGTCTTGTTCATGTCTTCGATGGGCTTCTTCCGATCATGCTGTCCTTCTCAAGTTCTTTTGCCAGATCAACTCTGTTGTCGCGAAGTCTCTCGCGACGTCCTTTAATATTTCTGGAGTTGCATTCCAAACTTCTGGTTTCAACTTCCTTGACATGGACCATGATCCTACTATCCTTCAGTTCCTGACGAATCTCTGTTGTCTCATGGTTTTGCTCCTCTAGTTTGGTTATTTTCAGCTTCAGGTTCCTGAATTCTTCATGAATTGCCTCCTTGTCAAATATAGCTTCCTGCATGTCCATCTTAAACTTTTGGATGTAACACTCCTGATCCTGGTGATACACCAGCTATGATTAAAACTTCATCTTGCTGCTAGGTGCTCCATCAGCCTTCTACCATCCAATCCTTCCATGCATATGCATGCTTAACTCAGCACGGTGACAATAGCATAAACGAGCGATAACATCATGGATAGCGTGTTTTTGCTCTTGTCATTTCCATGAGCTATCTCCCCATAGTTGATATCTCCTGCATTGGGGTTTCCTTGACAAAAACTTTGAGTTCTAATGCTCCATATTCCGGTCTTTCTCCGATACCTTGATCTCGGGTTTTGATAACTTCCATAGTCTGTCAAATTCCATAAGCGTAACCTTCCTAGGTCATAAGATCTGGGAATTCTTAAGAGCCTTCAAATTCTCCTAGTCTTCAGAGTCTTCACCGTTGTATTTTCCGTCATTGTAATACACGGTAAAGATCCTCTTTATTCCAAAGTAGTCTTAGTTGTCCGATATCTTGTACTTCTTGGAGTGGTCTCATCAGTCGAAACTTCGAGTGGTCAAAAGGGGAAAAGGGGTATGGTCTCACTAAAAGGGAATATTTGAATAAGCTCAGAAGAGAAGAGAGGTAAAAGATCTTTTTGAAAATGAAGTTGTAGAAAAATCTTTCCTATGGGCTTGTCGGTTTCTAGGGTCCGTCCTCTGTCAACATGTGCTCTTATACCATCTTGTAGCGACTGACCGAATGGATCAAGTCTCGTGTGCAAGTGTCATCCACGGATCGGTATCTTTGACACACACGATACTCGAAGGATTTATAACAGAGGTAAATCACATGTAAAATAGCGTAAATACTATTACCTCAATCCAAACATAGCGGAAGCAACAAGGTTGTGGATTCCCATCAACACCAACGGCAAAGTTGAGTGTAGAAATCGTAACCCTAACGTATCACTTACTGTAAATGCGAAAAAGTCCGCAACATGAAGCGTTGCAGCCCGAAAATGGGTCAACACATGGAATATCTGGCAATGTAACACATAGAGTAATGAAAGAATAAGCTATACTACATGCATATATGGCTGGTGGAAAGCTCTATGGTTATAGTTTTCTTGAAAAGCCAATTTTCCCTATATCAAAGGAATATATTTTAATTTAACTATCATGGTGGTTGAAACATCATTGAGAAGGTATAACCCCAACTCAATCCCAATTAAAGTGATTAACAACCCAGCAATATTAATTTAGAGTGTTGAGATACATGTGAATACTCAAGTACTAGATACTCGAATTGTCCATAACCGGGACACGGCTAACCATGATTAGGCATGTACACTCTGCGGAGGTTTAGCACTTTTCCCCACAAGACTCGATCGCCTCCACTGGTTTCTCGCACTACATGGTGTTTGAGAAACGGATGACCGAGACACAGTCTTTCAGAAACATTAACTCTCTACTCCAGATAGATCATACCAAACCTACAAAACCCACTACCTATTGATCCACCTCTTCAAGAGATTCACGTAAATTACTCAACTATGCTAGAGCCCATAATAGCTTGTGGCTGCACACGGAAGTTTCTAGCATGAATAATCTCAGTTCCCTTTGAGCCTGGGTGGCGGTCCATAGGAAGATCACACGGGTACCCCGGGATTTTCAAAAACAAAACAGACAACACTGGGTTCCCCAGGTGCCTCAATCCACCCAGATGTGTATTTAAGTTGCCACCTTAAAGTAAACCATTAATTAACAATCTCACATCTGTCATGAATATCTCTCAAACCCAAACCACGTCTACGAGCATAGCATAGCAATATAAGCGACACGTAGAAGTAACTTCCAAGGGTTTGATAGTAACAGGGCAATAGGTTCCTACCTCATCATCTACTTCCCAACCCACAAATTAATTACATCCTAACCATGCAATGTTTGGGGGTTGAACTAATGCATAAAAACTGGGTATGAAAAGAAATATGATCAAGTGTTACTTGCCTGCAATGTTGATGAAGAAGATTCACATTCAAAACTCTTGATAGATCTACTCATCGCACTCCGGTCAATCTATCATAATCAAGCAATAGTAACCACACATAAGCAATCACTCAAAAGATCGGAAAGAACGAAGAAAATGATTCGGAAAACATGAAAACCAAGCAATTAACTCTTGCAATATAAAACAATTTCTAACAGTACCAAAACTATATGGATTTGGCCTTATCAGAAGGATTAGGTCAAGAGCTTCGATTTGCAAAAAGAATCAGCTAAATCGGAGTTACGAAACTCAAGTTAGGATCAAACGAAGTTTGAATTCAAATCTGATCTAATTCAAATTTTAAACTTTCAAAAACATGTTTGAGTTGGATTCTTTGGATGGAGGAGATCATAACGAAGGCGTGGCGTTGGTTTCGTTGGATTTGGACTAACGAGTAAAAGTTATGAGGTTTGAAAATTGGGGACTAATCTGCAAAAAAGAATTCACGAATGGGTCCTCGCGGAAAATAACAGAAAAAGAAAAAAAAACTACAGAGCTTAACGTTCGTTTATAAGATCTAAGCAGTGGGCGTTTGTTGTTTAATAAAACCAAAAAACAGATCTATTCTAGGTTTTTTTAACGGAGTTAAAAAAAAACCGGACGGTTCGTGGGTTGTACCGTTGGAGAGAAACCGCGGCGGCGGTGTGATTAACTCAGCCCAGTCCGCGTGGCGAGGCTCCGTGGCGGCTTGATCGTCGGAGGAGACGCAGGCGACGGAGGCGGCGCTGGCGGAGTGCAGTGGTGGCGGCAGGGTGGGCATAAGCGGCGAGGTGGCGGCTTGGCGCGGCGGAGGTGCATCTCGCCGGGCGCGCGACTTGCGGCGGGTCTCGGGAGGAGGAGAGGAACGGGCCGGGCCTTGGGTTTTATGGAGGAGGCGGCGACTTGGCGTGCGAGAGGCGGAGAGGAGACAGGGCGGGCACGGACGCCGAGGTCGGCGTGATGGCGCGCCGTGGTGGCAGCGGACTCGAGCGGAGCTCGGGCATCTTGAGCGGCGACATGGGCCGGCTGGGCCGTGGCACAGCAAGCTGGGCAGCTCGGTCGGTCGGTCCAAAAGAAATTTTTTAAAACACACAAACTAAAATAAAACCAAAAGAATTAGAAATATTATATAGGCATATAATATATCAAATTTTCAGAAAAAGATTTCCTACAAGATGAACATTATTCTAACTTCAAATAAAATACACAAAATTTCAAATAAAGCAAAGAGTGCTTCGGTCCAATAAAATCCAACAAAATTATTTTAAAAATACCAAAATGACTTCAAATTAATTTCTCTCCAAATTTTCGATGTAGGGAATCATGTTACCCTATTTTCCATATATTTTATTTTTGGATAAAAATAATTTGAATAAAACTCCAGTAACTCCAAATTGAAAATAAATTCAAAAGAACTTTGAATTTAATCCTTTGAAACTCCCAACTCATATTTCATATAATTTGAAGAAGTCATTTTATCTTCGCTCGTGAAAATCATTGAGTTGCATAAAGTTTCAGAATTGGAAATATTTCCAAATGAAATTCAAATATTTTCAACACCCCTTGTCATTTAAATAAATGGAAGAAGTCATGTCATCTTCTCTCCAGGGTTTTGTGATGAAAAGAATATGAATTCCCGAAGATCATAAAAGCAAAAATGAAAGTTTGGGAAAGTCCTTTTATTCCCTCTCATTTAACTTTCAAAAAGTTTCAAACTCACTCACTTTCAGTCAATCAATCAAACAATCAATCAAAACTATCTATTTATTATAACATTCCAAAATTTAGAATTTTGGGATGTTACAGAAAATCATCGTAACAAGAAAATAAAGTTTCTATGATCTGATCGCGGAGGCAAATATTTGAGTTACGAGTTTGGTCTTCATTTAAAAAAATGTGGAATAGTTTCACAACTCATGCCACTTGGAACACCACAGTGTAATGGTGTGTCTGAACTTCGTAACCGTACTTTATTAGATATGGTGCGATCTATGATGTCTCTTACCGATTTACCACTATCGTTTTGGGGTTATGCATTAGAGACAGATGCATTCACATTAAATAGAGCACCATCTAAATCCGTTGAGACGACACCGTATGAACTGTGGTTTGGCAAGAAACCTAAGTTGTCGTTTCTTAAAGTTTGGGGCTGCGATGCTTATGTGAAAAAGCTTTAGCCTGATAAGCTCGAACCCAAATCAGAGAAGTGTGTCTTCGTATGATACCCAAAAGAAACTATTGGGTACACCTTCTATCATAGATCCGAAGGCAAGATATTTGTTGCTAGAATGGATCCTTTCTAGAGAAGGAGTTTCTCTCGAAAGAAGTGAGTGGGAGGAAAGTAGAACTTGATGAGGTAATTGTACCTTCTCTCGAATTCGAAAGTAGTTCATCACAGAAATCAGTTCCAGTGATGCCTACACCAATTAGTGAGGAAGCTAATGATGGTGATCATGAAACTTCAGATCAAGTTACTACCAAACCTCGTAGGTCAACGATGCGTTTAGCACGAGTGAGTGCGGTAATCCTGTTATGGAAGTCATGTTACTAGACCATGACGAACCTACGAACTATGAGGAAGCAACGATGATCCCAGATTTCGCGAAATGGCTTGAGGCCATGAAACCTGAGATGGATCCATGTATGAGAACAAAGTATGGACTTTGGTTGACTCACCCGATGATCGGCAAACCATAGATAATAAATGGATTTTTAAGAAGACTGACGCTGATGGTAATGTTACTGTCTACAAAGCTCGACTTGTTGTGAAAGGTTTTCGACAAGTTCAAGGAGTTGACTACAATGAGACCTTCTCACCTGTAGCGATGCTTAAGTCTGTCTGAATCATGTTAGCAATTGCCGCATTTTATGATTGAAATCTGGCAAATGGACATCAAAACTGCATTCCTTAATGGATTTCTTAAAGAAGAGTTGTATATGATGCAACCAGAAGGTTTTGTCGATCCTAAAGGTGCTAACAAAGTGTGCAAGCTCCAGCGATCCATTTATGGACTGGTGCAAGCATCTCGGAGTTGGAATATACTCTTTGATAGTGTGATCAAAGCATATGGTTTTATACAGACTTTTGGAGAAGCCTGTATTTGCAAGAAAGTGGGTGCGAGCTCTGTAGCATTTCTAATATTATATGTGGATGACATATTGTTTATTGGAAATGATATAGAATTTCTAGATAGCATAAAAGGCTACTTGAATAAGAATTTTTCTGAAAGACATCGGTGTGGCTGCTTATATATTGGGCATCAAGATCTATAGAGATAGATCAAGACGCTTAATTGGACTTTCACAAAGCACATACCTTGATAAAGTTTTGAAGAAGTTCAAACTGGATCGGTCAAAGAAAGGGTTCTTGCCTGTGTTACAACGTGTGAAATGGAGTCATACTCAATGCCCGACCACTTGTAACATCCCAAATTTTCAATTTGGAATGTTATACATTAGGTCATCATGCATATCATATTTTCTCGCATTTTTCCGATCCTAGAAAATTTCACGCAACTCAAGGACCCTCGGAGAGAGTTGGAAGTTTCATTATTTTCATATTTGGGATTTCTCAAATTTTGAAAATAGGATCATTAGTTTATTTATTTATCTTCATAAAGTTTTCCTATAAAAAAATTAAGAGAGGAATAATATGACTTTCCCAACATTTAGGAAAATGAAGATTTTATAAATAAATCAAATTTGGTTTTGGAAGGTTTATTTTGCTTAGGCAAAATGAGCATTTAAAAAAGTATGCATGTTTGCCGTTTTAAAGTTCATTTTGTTCGACTCATTTTAGGAGTCGGGAAAATTATTTTATTAAAATCGGAGTTCGTTTGGTATTTTTTTATTCGTTTGGTTTTGTTTTTTAAAAAATCGCGCCCCCCCAGGCGAGGCCCAGCCGCCCAGCGCCAGCCCGCCTCCTCTCTCCCTCGCAGACCCTTGCAGCAGCGTTCCCACAGCCGCCACCACCGCCGCCCTCGTGTCCGGTTGGGACACGAGGCCGCCGCCTTGCCCCTCCCAAAGCGCCGCCACCCCCTTCCATAAATACCGCCCCCCTCTCTCTCACCCGCCGCCGCCCCCCCCAACCCGAGCCCGCCACCACAGGGCGTCGCCGCCGCCGTTCCTCGCCGTCGCCGAGCACCCGCCGACCCGCCGCCCCTCCCGAACCACGCCGGACCCCCGCCCCCAGCCCCTTGAGCCCCGCCAGCCAAGTCACCGGAGGTAGCCGCGCCCGCCGATCCGGTTTTCCGATCTGGTTTTTTGTGATGTTCGGTTTTTAAAAAACCCTAGATGGTTTTATTTTTCGGTTTTCTTAATTATGACGTTCACCGAACCGTTCGTTTCAATGAATGTGTTCGTTGGATTAGTTACATTATGAGCGTCCGTTATTTAATCCGTTCATCGTTTTCTTTTAATCGGAATTAATCCGTTATTTTTACGATTCGATTTCGATCCGATTTTCAAATCTGTTTTATTTCTTGTTCGTTTATCGGAATCGGGTGATTCAAGCGCTGGAGTTTCGTTCTGAAACCGCCGTTCGACTAACCTACTTACACAGAGTTTTGCTACTGTAAAATTTTAACCTAGTTTCAGATTGCTAAATCGAGTCGTTCTCTCTCGAGTTTGACTTTCGATGCTTTATTTGATTCGATTCTTTTGCAACCTGTGGTTCTTAAGATGAACTATCTGGTTAGATCTTTTATTCGAGATTTCCCGTGCATTAGATGAGTACTTATTGTATGCTTGTTGTTTGTCTGCGTTAGATCACCGGAGTCGCCGCTTGTTACTTGAATCTCTAGGTCTCATGGATCATCGGCAAGGCAAGTAACACTTGATCATACCTTTTCTACTACCCAGTTTTATTGCATTAGATCAAACCCTCAAACACTTGCATGTTTAGGATCTAATTAAATTGTGGGATGGGAAGTAGATTGAGGTAGTACCTATTACTGTGTTATTTATGAAACCTTGGGAGTTACTTCTCGTTTACTTATTATGCCATGCTATGCTAGTAGGCGTGGATTGGGTGAGTGAATATCCATGACAGATGTGAGATTGTTAATTAATGGTTTATCTAAGGTGGCAACCTAAACACACATCTGGGTGGATTGAGGCACTGGTTTCCATCGAGACTTACTGTATTTCTTGGACCGCCACCGGGATCTAAGGGATCATAAGATTATTCAAGCTGGAAACTTACGTGTGCAGCCACAAGCCAATTATGGGCTCTGGCGTAGTTGACTAAGTTGTGCGAACTCTTACGGGTAGGCTAGCTGATGTAGGGGATGTAGGTTGGTACGGTCTACCCACATGTAAGGTGCTAAGCGCTTCGAAAGACTATGTCTCGGTCATCCGTTTCTCAAACACCATGTAGTCGAGAACCAAGCGGAGGCGATCGAGTCTTGTGGGGAAAAGTCATAAACCTCTGCGAGTGTATAAACTAATCATGATTAGCCGTGTCCCCGGTTATGGACATTTTGAGTATCTGTAATTGAATATCATGTGAATCTCAACATGTTACTTCTAATAAAAGTTATTGGGTTTTGATGAGTACTTTTTAATTGGGATTGAGGATCTTGTCAACCATTCTCAATGTTTAACAACCACCATGATAGTTAAATAAAATTATTCCTTTGATGTAGGGAAAAACTAGCTTTATGCAAATGTAACAGTGAGAGCCTTACCACCAGCCAAATATGCATGTAGTATAGGCATATTCCTTCATTGCTCTTTATGTGTTACATTGCGGCATATTCCATGTCTTGACCCGTTTTGGGCTGCAACTTTCACGTTGCGGACTTTTCGAACGACAGTAAGGTGTTAGGTCGTGGTTCTATACTCGATGATGCCGATGGAGTTGATGGACTAACTTATCTTCCAAGCCTTCGCTGTTATTATTAGATGGCCTTAAGCCATATTATTGTATTAAGCTCCCTTGTGGACAACGATGTAATAAGTGTGTGATTGCTACTCTGCTATAAATCCTTGAAATCTTGTGTGGTGTCGGCATTCTTGATCCAGGGATGACACTGAGCACAGAGACTTGATCCATTCGGGTCTGGTCGCTACACCACTTCAGAAGATAGATAGAAAGTGAAAGTCATTTCCTATGCCTCGGCCATAGGTTCTATCATGTATGCAATGATGTGTACTAGACCTGATGTGTGCCTTGCTATAAGTTTAGCAGGGAGGTACCAAAGTAATCCAGGAGTGGATCACTGGACAGCGGTCAAGAACATCCTGAAGTACCTGAAAAGGACTAAGGATATGTTTCTCGTTTATGGAGGTGACAAAGAGCTCGTCGTAAATGGTTACGTCGATGCTAGTTTTTACACTGACACGGATGACTTTAAGTAACAAACCGGATACGTATTTATATTGAATGGTGGAGCTGTCAGTTGGTGCAGTTCCAAGAAAAGCATCATGGCGGGGTCTACGTATGAATCGGAGTACATAGCTGCTTCAGAAGCAGCAAATGAAGGAGTCTGGATGAAGGAGTTCATATCCGATCTAGGTGTAATACCTAGTGCATCAGGTCCAATGAAAATATTTTGTGACAATACTGGAGCAATTGCCTTAGTGGAGGAATCCAGATTTCACAAGAGAACCAAACACATCAAGAGACGCTTAAACTCCATCCATGATCAAGTCAAGGATGGAGACATAGAGATTTGCAAAATACATACGAATCTGAGTGCGGCAGACCCGTTGACTAAGCCTCTTCCATGAGCAAAACATGATCATCACCAAGACTCC